>WEIU01009825.1:300879-366240 GCA_013389925.1 Aegithalos caudatus | reverse complement strand
CGGCGGCTGCGGGCAGAGCCCGGAGGGTCGCTGGCAGCAGCGGGGGTCGCTGGCAGCAGCAGGGTCGCTGCCATCCCCGCAGGAAAGCCGCCGCGGTAAGGCCGAGCTCCGCCGGGGGCGATCGCGGGAGAGGGATCCTCTCGGTCGGGAGAAGTTGGGCTAAGCCTCCCTCCCGGGGCTGCAGCCCGGCTGGGCATCCCCGCTCCCGGCCGGTGAGACGGGGCGGGTGTCCGCGGAGAAAGGAGCTCCCCGGGCCGTAGCTCTGCCGGCGGCTGCGAGCTGCAGCAGGGATGGCCGAGCGTAGGGGGATGGAGGCGCGACAGCAGCAGGGAGGTGTAGGTGGGACCCGGTTTGGGCTGCAGATGTGGCGGCATCGCTGGGACGGGGCCCCGCCGCCGCTGTGCCGGTACACGGGAGAGGCGGGAGCCGGCCCGGGCTGTGCAGACGCCGCAGCGCTGTCTGTGGGGTATGGGTGGGATGAAGCCCGGCTTGCGGGTGCCACAGTGGAGCACACAGGTGGGAGCTGCTCCGGACCGCAGGCGCAAACGCCGTGTCAGGGCTGCGTGTGGTTTGTTCCGCCGGTGCTGGCTGCAGTTCGGATGGCAGGTGCGGCCACACGGTGTACAGGTGTGACGTGCTCCGGGCTGCACGTGTAGGAGCAACGTGGTGCGGGCTGCAGGTGTGATGTGCGGGAGGGATGTGGTCCTGCTGTGCCTGGGGCTGGCAGCGCATCTCCCAGCGTGGAGTGGATGGATGCTGTGCCTGCGCCTGGGCTGGGCCACTTTCAGGCGTTTATTTTGACAGATTCTGTTATCCAGTGGTTTTCAGACAAGGTCTCCCAAGTCCTGCCCGGTTTTCCCACATAGTTCTCTCCAGCCTCATCCTCCCTTTTGCTCAATAACTCTGCAGTGATTAAATGGCTTCTTGCAACATCAGTATACAGAGCTGAATTCCAGAGCTCGTGGGCGGGGAAGGAGTGCTCAGACACACTGATTTTAGAAGAAATATCCCAAAACAGATCTCGTGGTCGTCCCTCCCTGTGAAAGATCAACACTGTGAACTCTATGTTCTTTTTTTGGGTTCTTAAGACTGAAGAATTTCATCGGGTAAACGACAAAAGGCTCCCTGGTAGAGTGCAAGGAAACTTCTGGTTTAAGTTAGTTGAAAAGGAAAGTTGGAGTCAGCAGAGTTACAGTAGAGTTGCCGTTGTCCTACTGAACTTGCTCAGAATTTGGGCTGTCTGGCCACTAATCTCATTTCTCTTCCATCGACTTAAGCTTATTTTTCCACTAAACAGAGGCTGCCAAAACTAAAGGGCAGGGGGGAGGGGATCGCAGGAATCTGTGAGGATATGAGATTTTTTTTTTTGTCCTGTTATAAGTTAATAATCCTATTCTAGGCTGTCATCCAAAAATATTGCTGAAAAAAATGCAAGCTGTGTGCAAGACCCATTGTATAAAAGATAATCTAAATGTAGGACAGGAAGAGACCTGGCAGGTCAGCAAATCTAAACACAGAATGATATTATTCCTTATTGCACACAGCAAGTGTAATTCATTTGTTGCCAGTTTTCTGTGAAGGAGAATTTTCACAATTTTATTGAACTCATATTATAATTTTCTCTAATATATGGCTTTCTCTTACTTTGTATTTGCACTGTGACTGCTTAGTTCTCCCTGTCTGGTGCTTTTCTCTTTACTGTGCAATGCCAAACAAGCTACAACTTGCTGTCTGCTTTCATGAAGCAGGCTCCAGCTTCTGCTGATCCCTGGCAGTTTTGAGCTGGGCTTCTTAATCTCCAGCTTCCCTGTGGATGAGCAGAGCTGCAAGGCTCAGAGGTTTGTCCTGTGCCTCTCATGCTTTGACACTTCACCTAGAAATAAATCCCTCACCAGGTAGGTGGTGCAATTAACCTCCTCCTCAGGTTCCTTCTGTCCTGTGATGGGGGGTAAGAAGCTGGGATTTTCCTCTCCAGGTGTCCATCTGACTTTTTTGTTGTCTGCTGTCAGCTCTCATCATATTCCAGTCATTTTATTAATCCCATTTTTATTGCATAACCCCATGTTCTGTGCTGGTTCAGCATTCCCTCAGCTTTCTCACACTTGCTCTGTTATGAAGGGAGAAGTAGGATGGAGTCTCCCTCACTTGCAGTAGTGACCCCTGCTAGACTCACACTGACCCTTTCCATTTCACTGTCTGTCTGATCCTTTTAGGTCTGTACCCTGTGTATTACAAATTATTATCTTCTGTTTGCAAACTTCTGATTTCACTGGACTGTAAAGCAACTGGCTTCAAATGTGTTGTAAGCTGAACTTTATCCCTGTCTTGTGTGCCAGGTACGCTGGATAGTTTTCCCAGAGTAGCTGAGCAGAAAATTTTTCTTACCAAAGCAAGCTAAGTTGCATTTTGTCCTTCTTTCCACCCGATTTACTTGCATGGCATTGAGTATTAGATGTGGGGTTTTTCTGCCATGATTATTCTGTTGACAAGGGATGTTTAATCCCACCATTGTACTGTAACCAGCCATGAGTAGAAGATGGGTGTAATTCAGCAGTGGGTAGCAACACAAAGCTGCAGATTGGGCAGTGAACAACATTCATGGAGCTGAAGCAGCTGAAGGAACTTCAGACAAACACAGTGCTCATATCTGAGGTTAAGCTCCCACTTGAATATCCTTGCTCTTAATGTTTGCAGTAAGGTCTATCAATAATGATTCAGAGAAAATAGCACCGAATCAACAAAGTCAGGTCATGGGGTCACACAGTGACACTGAGCAAATCCAGCTCTGCTCAGTCCAAAATGCTGCAATTGGTAGGTGCAGATAAACATAAGGAATTATCCCTGCTCTATTCATTAACATTGTACCTTGCTTGTTATATAACTAGGTGAAAAATACCTAAATATTTTGCAGAAGGTAAGACATAGCCCTGCAGTATGATACCCCTCATGTTCAGTGCATGACTACCTGCTTCTGACCTAATATATTTTCATAATCCCTTTGGCATTATCCACCAAGCTCAAGTTTATTCCAGTGTTTCTCAGCATTGCCTGTGCAGCAGTTTATCATACACTGTTCATAAGCTGGGTCTTGCAGAGGCTGCCTTTATCTCCCAATGGCCAGAAGAAGCACTGAGAGCACTAAGTGCTGCAAAAGAGCAGGCAAACAATCTCTATTTTCATTTTACTGAGATTTCTCCAGTCCTATGCTGTTAACCAAAATGCTAAGAACAAACTCAGGGAAAGAAACAAGTCACATCAAATTTTGAGCCTTGACTGTCTCCTTCTATTGAAGGGCAGCTTCATGCTCACAGGTCTGGTGTGGGATTGTCACACCATTCCAGTGGTTCCAGTTCTGCAGGCATGCTTTAGGGGCTGGAGGGAAGCACAAATTGGGAGCGCTTTAAAAAAGTATTTGAATGACTTTTCAGTGCCTCTCAGATTCCTTGTCAAGGGCAAGTATCCTCTGGCTCCTTTTTCCTAGGAAAAAAATAAGTAATGAGCAACAGCCAAGCTTTGTGATTGCTACCAGATAATGTCAATGGTAGATGAGGTGATTTTATGAACCTGAATAAGGAAGAAAATAGGGTGTGGGGTATAAGCATGAGCCCCTGAGTCATAGCCTGGTATCTACAGGAGTGCCCAAAATTAAAAGTATGTGATTGTGCGATGTGGCAGATGAACATTTGTTGCTGCTTTGTCAGCTAGCCTTTCACATCTGCAGAAGGCATCAGGAGAGCATCTTCTAACAGCATGGTGGGTTTTCTGGTGGATGTAATGAACACGTATTGTTCACGGATTCAGCTGTTTCTACAATTTTAATACCCGAGCTGACATTTCAAAGTGCTGGGAATACTGGAGCCACAGATCAATGAGAATCTTAAGCAAGCAGTAGTGTTTGCAAAAAGCTCTGTAGCATTTGAGGCGTATTTCAAGGTCTCTGTAAAACCAGATGAGCTGATAAAGGACACCAGACAAAGGCAGAAAGGACTGGGAGACAGTGGATGAAGTCCTCATTCCAGCATTAGAGTCACTCAGTTGATTCCAAAATGTTGAAGGACCCCAGAAGAAATGGCTCACTTCAGAAGGGACATTGCTCCAGCACTACACCCAGTATCAAGTACAGACAAATGAAGAGCTGCCAAGTGCTGGAGTTGGTAAGGTCTGATGTTGAACTTGGCATGGTTGTAGTAATTATCACCAGGTGGTGCTCCTTGGCATTGATTTCCCACTTGTTATTTTTGCCAGGACCATTACTCACCTGAGGTGTGAACAGTATTAATTTTGTGGAATGTTTGAGGGCAAAGGAGGCTTTTGCTCTTTGCATTGCTGCTCCATTAGAGTTTGTGAGCAGGTGTCCCCAGTCACTCCTTGGTGCTGGGAGGATTTCCCCACAAGACACTCAAGGAAGTTTCAGCTGATGGTTTGCATTGTTGCTCACAGAGTACCTACAGGCTCTCTGGCACTGATTTCAACCCGACTTGCAAAGCCTTCTACTGCCTCTGCTGCTCCCAAGCTGATGGCTAATGCTAACATAGGGCATCACTTGTGGCAACTGGCCACCTTGGGACTGTGTGGGTCTCCACTTTTCCAGATGGGAAAGCTGAGTCACATTTTAACAAGCAAGGACATCAGAGGAATTTGGAGATCACTCCAGGAAAGTGTGGGAAAGGAGGATGCCTGCAAAACCATAAAACCTGTATAAGTAGTTGTACTTTAAAATGGAAAATGTTGGTGATTTTGCCATTGCAGAGGTCAAATGAGCTCCCCTCCCATCTGCTCTGCACAGGGAGCCATGGCCACCTGTCCCACCCCTTCCCTCCCAGAGAGAAGGACATTCCAGCCCCACTGCTGGCCCAGGTGAGCCCTTCCCTTGTGGGAGGCACAGCCTCTCCCCAGCATGCCCTGGCCAGCAGAGGGAATGAAGGGAGGGAAGCAGCAGTAGCCCAGGGCGGCAGCAGCAGAGAGCCCCTTTCCTCTCTCCAGATCAATGAATGAGGTTGACATCATCTTGATTTATTTAGTTATTTATAATTTAGGTGAGCAGCTCTGCCTTTGTCAGTGCAGCTAAGGCATAACTGTGTTACACTCCACTCGTGGGTTAAATTGCATTATTTTTAATGAGACAGCTATCTCCCCTCTGCTTCTGTTCTGCTGGTTTCCCCTTTCTGGGAGCTGTCTGCTCTTTGCCTGTCCTGCTTTTCTGTTAAGTCATTGCTGAGCATTGGCTGGAAGCAGTGAGCTAAGCATTAGCTTTATTTTCTGACAGAGGCCCCAGTTGGAAACAGAAGTTCCCATAGTACATGGCAACAGCTTTTTGTGAGCAGTGCTTTTCTTCCCACAGCCTACTGAGAAGTCAAACTGTGGCAAATCAACTCATTCCACTGTCTGGCCCAGATCAAGGTACTTCACCAGAATAAAAGGATGGCCCCTGCTGCCAAAGGATTTACTCCCAGGAGTGGGTGCAGCCCCTCACGGGCTGGATGTGCCACCCAAGGGGCTGCAGGAGGAGAGGCAGAGCCACACAGCCCTCCCTCCCTGGACCATTCCTTGTGCACTGGCTCATCTCTCCCATCAGCAGTGCAGTTCTGAGCCCATTCCCTCGGTCCCAATGGGTCCCCTGGGGGCACAGGATGGCACTGGGGGGTTCTGGGGTGCAGCTCTGGGGTTTTTCCCCCCTCAGAGCCCACAGCTGTACACTCTGGGTGGCTGCCTCTGCTGCATCAGCTGTGTGAGTAAGTCTCCCTCCTGCCCCAGAAACAGCCACAATCTTCCCTCTGTGTGTTTCTAGCTCAGAAAAGGCTGATTCATTCTCTGAAGCAGATTAATTACTTCTGCTATTTAGAAAAGGAAAAAAAAAAAGGAGAGAAATCCTTTAGAATTGGTCGGCTTAACTTTCAACTGTGTGCACAATGCGGTGAAGCAAATCTGCTCTGAGCCAGAGCAAAAAAGTTCACAAGGAGTAAGAAACTGGGGGTTACAATATTTACCTGTCATGTCAGCAGTGGGCTCTGCAATTTAGAAAGTGTTTGTGAATGTGCCTTCTTCTTGACTTACGTGACAAATGGTACAAATGTGAGCCTGTCATGAAGGTGAGCTGGGGAACAAATATTTTTATTCTCTGATACATTTTATAACTTGTTTCCTTTCTGGTTTGTGTCATGCCGGCTCCCTGAGTAGCTCTCATCTGAAACCTGGCTGAGCTGCTCCATTTCTCCCTTGGAAGGCTGCTTTCCAGCCTGCCTGGCTGTGCTCACTTGTTTATGCACTGATGGGCTGTAGTTCCCCATTTCAGAACAAGCTGTCCAATATTCATGAGTTATTTTATATTTACCCAGTCCTGAGTCTTCTTTTATAAGCCTGGGGATAAATTCTGGGTTTTGTTGTTTCCATTACTGGAAATGGACTGAACCTCCACAAACATTACCAAGCCTTAAATAAGGCCTCTATTTATTTAGAAAGGGAGGGAAAGGACTAACACAAAGCTAAATTGATTTACAAGCCTGTAATTCCCAAACCCCTGTTCTGATAACACTTGCAAGAAAGCAAGCCATATGTGTAGAAATGAATCACTTATGAAATTGTATCCTAATATTCATTGTATATTAACTTATCAGACAAATATAGTGATTTTCCTTTTGAAGATTAATGACAGCCACATGTTCAGCTGGCATAAAGCACTGCAACTCTTTGGACTATGCAAACCTGAGGATACAATTGAACAACTGGTTTCTTTGCAAAGAGCAAAACAGTATCTAAAGTGATAAGGAAAAACTGTAAAAGGTCAAAATGATAATCATAAAATATCCTGCATGTATAGTATGGTCATTTTGGCCAAACATGAGACCTTTCCCATAATCCCCAGTTGGTTGGGTCATACTAAAATCTTTTCACATTAATATGAAGACTGAGTTAGAACTGAATAGTTGTCTAGGAGGACAATTTTAAGTCCTCTCAAAATAGCTGGAACGAGTGCTGTAGCAAAAGGAAAGGTTAAGCCCCTAAATGTTTTAGGATTACTGTGTTATAAAATAGGCTCTTCAAACTTTTTTTACCCAGCAGTAGAGAAAATACTCTGAAGGCATCTTTGGAGTGGATTAATGTTGAAATCATGCTAAGCCAGCCTTCTTCAAGCATTTATTTTAAACAGCTCAAATGCTTAACTTCTTGAATTAGCAGCTGAGCAGGCTCTCTGATTACCCTTGGTAATGTTCATATTCACACAAACGTGCAGGAAAATACCTGGCAGTATCTGGGGCTGTTCTCCGTAATGTGTGCAATACATGCTTCACCCATGCCATTAGGAATCCTGGCTATGGCCAGCCTTATCTGAACAAAAACACTCAGGATGTTTGGGTTTGGGCTGTTCACCAGATAAGATACCAAGCCCTGTGATTCAGCAGCAGCTGAATGGAAAAGCTGATCTCGGTCGCATTTGCAGTCTGTTTAGAGAACAGCTGGAAAAACACTTCCCCCTTCTGTAGCATTCTGGTGTCTTGGTAGCTTTGTTCAGAAGGGATGTCTGTAAATATGGGTCTGGGTAGCTCTTTGGCTTAGGGATGCCCTCAACCCTTTCCCCTGTGGACCTTCAGCATCAAGCTGCTTTCCAGGGAAGAGCTGCTGCCTGCCTGAAGATCTTCACCCTTGTGCAGGGGAGGAGGGTTTGTGCTCATGCTGAAAGGATACAGATGAACCCTGGACAAGACCTGCCTGCCTCTCTCCCTCTGGGGCAGGGCTCAGAAGGTCTTTTTTCTGTAATTACATCTTCTTGCTGCTGCAGCACCAGCATGTGTACCAGGGAGCAAAGTTCAGCTGCCGTGGCATCCTTCATCCTAGCAATGCCCGAGCAGTTCCCCTGCAGCCTTAGCATGGGAGCAATAGATGTATGCAGAATAAATATTAGGCTTCCTACCTATGCTTAGGAGCACATACATCCTTTAGAAACCTGCATGTAGGTCTGTGCTCTGGGCAGAGCTGCTGGTGCAGTTTGGGGCTTTGGCAGAGATTTTTGTCAACACCTTTCCAAATTAAGCTCCAAGTTTCTCACAGTTTATGGTGTAATCTCCTCAGGTGGAAGCACCCTCCCCAAAACAGGGTGTTTCCTTTTTGCAGAAGCTTCCTACCAAAAGAACTGCAGAGCAAATGTTATGGATGTTTTAAGCAGATCAACCCCATTAGATACAAAGTTCCCAGAAATATTCTACTGGCAGCATCAGAGTCCTTTATTTTTGTTATCTGAAGTATTCATCAGATAAAGACTGCTTCAGAAGGCTTTTTTTTTTTTTTCTCCTTTTAGCATCCTCTAAAGTGAATGCATTCAGCTGCAAAGCAATCGGAGAGCTGGTCTGTGACAAGAGAGCTGAAGGGATGTCAGTCTTCAAGGAGAGTAGAGAAATTCAGTAAGAGCCAGCAGCAGTCAGCTCTGCAGTTCCTGTCTTGCTCCTGTGGTTTCCTGAGGATGCTCAGATGTCTCTGCTCCCCACGAGGGAGCAAACTGGCTGCTGTCACTGTGCTCTCCCAGTACCTGGGAAGGTCATGGTTAGTTCACCCCATTTACATCCCAGTAGCTCTTCTGGCATCTCCTGCTGCCCCCAGTGCATAAGGTCATGATGCAAAGGCCAGATGCCTTGTGGGCAGGGGGAGGATATGATTCTCCCCCTAAATTTTACTTTGCTCTTCCCCTAAATTTGTATGTCTTCACCCATGCCTAATTCCCCTTGAGCTCGTTTGACTCTGGTCCTCCTGCTTACTTAATCAGAATTCAATTCTCAGATGAGCAGAGAAATTGAATTATCTGAGTTTATTTCCCTAATTTTTCCCCTGTAGACATGTACTTGTTATCTATCACTGGCCCCATAGGTTCCAGAGTACCCAGCACAACCCGTCACGGAGAGGCAGAGGTGAACATCACACCTTGGATTCTTGAATGCTCTCTGTGCTGATGTTTAGTGATTTAGAAGGGAGTGATACGAGGCATTTTAGCCAGGATCACCTAGGAAGAGCCATGGCAGCAGACCTCTGGCTGGCACAGGTCTCCCTGCCAGCCAGAAATGAGCTGGGTGTCCTCTTTCCAAAACCCTTGACATGACTTCCTTGAAAAGACACTGGCATGGGAATAAATTTGTCACAGAAACGTAGAGCAGCGAGAAGACACTGATTGCTGTAATTAGGAATAATCTAATTCCTAAAGGCAAGTGGGTTGTATTTATGTCTGTTTAATTGGATTCCTGTATTTTGTGAACCGGCCATGTGGGCAGTGAAGCCATTGCACTTCACTCTGTGATTCAGAGGCACAGAGTGATACTCAAAAAGTAGAGGGTCTCAATTATACTTTACCTAACGTGGAACTAAACTTTTAGTTCTTGATGTAATCTATTTGATTTTGGAGTAGTTACTATTCAGAGGACCACCAAATCATCTGCTAGAAAATTGGGTAAAACTGGGCTGATTTACTGGAGGAAAATTATTTAGCCCTCTCTCTGAGCAACTTGGACATTCATGTCCATGTGGCCTGCAGAGGAGCAATGCAGCCTCAGAGATTGTTTTCCTGCTTTTCAGACCAATTTCTCTGCTTCTGCCTTTTTGGGTTTTTGTGGGTTTTTTGTGGGGTTTTGTTGGGTGGGGTTTTTTTTTCTTGTCGGAAATGATGAAACCTTTCTAAAAGGAGAAACATTTCCAGAATTTCTTAGATCCAGGCTTCAGATGAAACCTGATGGGACCTGATTGATAACCTTTTGCATTGCTTCCTTGGTTTTCAAGGACAGGAATTTGCACCATCACAATCCTTTCTTTGCAGGGTTTCTTTTTTTTTTCTCTTAAATTTTATTTTTTCGCCTAAAACCTGCTGTAAGCCTGGTCCCGCTCCCAAGAACCAGATTAACAACTAATCTTTTGAGGACTTGGGGATTACACTTCAGGAGTGCATGCAATGTAAAGGGACATTCATCTGCTGTTGTAAAACCCATTCTGAATTAACAATGGTCTTGGATTGTATGGACACACCCCCAGAGTGTTTCCTATGACAGGATAGGGAATTATGCAGAGTCATTTCCCTGGACATTACATTGTTATGGTGAAATTGTTTTAATTTGAAAGCACGCGGACAATTTGGTCTCTTAAAGGCCAACTGAATTTGGACCAAAGGGCAGACAGATCAGTGTATTTCTAATACTGGTGGAGTCATGGTTGTGTTCACGAGGGTTGAGTTTCCCACCTAAGGCAGGAAGACTCTTGATGTGGGTTCCAACTTTTGATCTGGGAGGTTCAGTTCAGGGTAGGACCTCACAGAATAAGAAATAAACATTTGAAGCCTAACTGCTACCCCTGAGCCAGGCAGGAGGCCTATGCTTAACTGGGCTATGTTGAAATATTCACAATTTAATAATGACTGGGTTTCAGTTAACTCCTCCCGAGAGGCTGAGTGGATGCATTTTGCAGCTGTGGCTCACAAACTAGTTTGCACATGAAATGTCAACCAGAAAGGCACAGAGATGTGTTCTGTTTAAAAGAGCTTTTAATGTCTTCAGAGCCTGCTCAGCCCAAAAAAGGTGGGCTGGACTGAAGCTCAGCAGGACCTTAGTGGTGTCTGATGAGAGCAGAATCACTTAAGCTTTCTTTTCATCGAGCCCCTGCCCAGAGGACACTGCCTGAGCTCCCAGCCTTTGCTATGCAGCTTCTCTCCCAGGATGGGCATTTGGGTTACAAATCCTCAATATTTTAATCTGTCCTGGTTCTTCCAGCATTGCAGAGACCCTTGAGAACTTGCACTGTTTAAAGCTCTGGTGCCACAAAGCCGGAAAACCCAGCACAGCTTATGCAAGATGCAAGGGGCTGTCCCCACCCACACCCATGCTCTCCATCCCACCACCCTGACCACCCTGCATCCTCTTTCTCCCTTCTCATTGTTTTTCCTTTCCTTTGCCACATCATCACCCTGCTTTGGTCGTTTCCCTGCTTTGAGTCACACCATGCCAGGAGTGCTTTTTCATACTGGCAGACAGACATGGAGTGGGGGCAAGGCTCCCACCTTCCCAGCCCGTGGGGAAGGGACACCCTCCCAGCCACCAGCACAGGGTGAATGAGAAGGATGACAAATGACATGCAAATGCCTTCCCTGGAGGGACAGAAAAGTCACTTCCTTGTACCTTTCTGAAGAGTGGTATTTGCATACTCTCAGACACTGACATCCTGTTGGACTTTCTAAGAGCTTGGGGGTTTACACTATGTTGGCTGAAGGTTGCTTGGTGGAGAGAAGGAGAAAAGGAGCTGGCTGGGGAAAGGAGGGCTCACACAACTGGTTGAGAAGTATCCTTCCATGTGGGAGAGACAAGGGAATAATTTGGCTTCAGCTCTGAGGCAGGAATTCTTCCCTCTGAGTTTTCTCTGTCCTCTTGGCATCCTGGGGAGGTTTTTAAAAACATCAACAAAGAAAAAAAAAAGCAATAAAAGGGTTTTGGCCCTTGTATCTGCTTGTGTGACAGCTTTCCACAGAGCAGAAGCCAAGAGTCTTAGAAAGTTACCAGTGCACTGTCCATGTTGCTGGGTAACAGTTTCTGCTCCTCACATGACCCCAAATGATAATAATAAATTGCATCCCAAAATGCTGAATGGTGCTGGAATTGCTGGCAGATGGAGGTGCTGCCTCTGCCTGAGTGTGTGGGCACTGGAACAGGGGAGTCTCCAGACCCACCTTACTCCCAGTTGGATTTTTCATGGGATCTGGACCTGAGTCCCATTCCTTTCTGGCTGGAGTCAGGATGCCCCTCTGGCTCCCATGGGCTGCTGACAGCAGCAGTGGGAAAGGACCAGGGTGAAGCACTGGTGGCCACATTTGGGGCAGCACAGCTGGGGGCTGGCACCCTCTGCACACCTCACATCCCTCCAGCCAGGAATCCTGCCAAGGCCTGTGGTACCTGTGAGGGTGCCTGGGCTTCACATCCACCTTGGAAAGTTTCTGGTGCTGGTTTGTCTGACTTGGCACTCACACAGATAAGACAGTTTCATCCCCAGTAGCAGTGGCCATTACAGAAACAAAATCTGACAGCTGCACCAGTCTGGTTTAAACTTCACTCACCACGTTGAGGGAAGTGATTTATTGAGTGTCTTCACACTTATAGTAACAGAGTGGTTTCAAACCCATTTGAAGCTAAGCTCATGGAACCTCTCATATAAATAAGGGTTTAGAGGCCACTGAAGATCCTGACATAAACATCCTTGAGCATCTCACTTGAGCTTGATTTGTTTGTGGTCCTGTAGCAGCTCAATGAGAAATGTGTTAATTTACTGAGGAAGAAGGCACCGGTGATATATATTTATATATATATATAGATAGATAGATAGATAATTTTTTTTTATTGGTGGGGTTAAAGCTGGTGTAGCCCCACTGATAGCAATATGTATTGAATGGACACATTTACCCATTTTGTGAGACATCACACAATACTGTAGCTTGTATTTGCCCAGGAAAGAAAAGCTGTGCTGGCACACAGCATCCTGATGGTGGTGAATAGGACTGGATCAGAACATGTTTTTCCTTTATTTGTGAAAGAATAAGCTATACTGGCAAAATAGATACAAATTTATACCACTATGGCCTCTCTTTGTCTATGCACTGAAGTCCTTTCCTGGGAATTTGCTCCCAGCAGAATCCATTGCCAGCCCTGTGTCAGGCCCAGTCACAGTGTGGATGGCACAGTTCCTGCCCACCAGCTGCAGCAGGGTGTGTGTCCATGCTCCCTCATTTCCTAAAGACAAAATACTCCCCATACTGGTGTGCAGCATTGCTGAGGCCTCAGCTGACCTGGGCTGTGTTGTGAGAGCTCCTGTAGGCTGTGCCAAAGCAAAGCACAGCGTGCCAGAGACCTCAGGAATTTCTGAAGAGCAAGGGTGGGCACTCATTCCAAAACCTTTTCAGTTTTTGATCATAAATCACACGTTCTGGCCTCTGATACAAGTGATCTACAGCATATGTGGTTCTAAAGACTGCTGAGGCCATGGGAGCAGAAGGATGGAGCAGCACTTGGTTTTCATGCTGGGGCAAGGTCTGTTGTACAAACCTGTATCCTCAGCTGCCCTGGGAGTCTGAGAATGCTGCTGGTTCCTACTGTCACTGATGGGCCCACACCAAGGGATCAGGCTGGTGTCTATAAAATAGAGATTTGTGGTTTCCCCCAGCTTGGTTCATGGAGGTTCATGGAGGATGGTTTGTTGGCCTTTATGTAGGTGAGCTCTTCCAACTCTGCATAGGGAAACAGGAGCACAAATGAAAGCAAAAGGAGAGGTGAAGGAAACACATCACACTTCCAGAAGTGATTTTGGAAAACACAAAGCCAGGATGTTGTTTCTTTTTGGGACTGAGTAGTCTGACATGTTGCAAAATACAAAGGCTTGGCATACTCCCAGCAGCAGAGGGAAAACTGGAACTACCCAGAAGCAAAACCTGTCATTAGCAGTCAGCCAGGCAGAACGGGCTCCTGAGTGCCAGGAACAGGCATGGAAGGGAGGGGGACTGAGCAGCATAAAGGAGCTTTTCTCACCCTGGCAGCCTTGTGGAGGGGAGGCTGCGAGGGCAGCATGTGAGATTGGGATGCTCCCAGAATTCTTCAAAGGGCAGCAAGGAGCTGCTGTTCTCCCTCACACACAGCAACCCCAAAGTCCCATTCTTCTGCATAGGCAGTGGGTCTGCTCCCCAAAAAATCAGAATAGTTTTGACCTGCAGTTTTTCTCCCTTCCGTTTTCACTCAATTATACTTAGCTGCCCTGAGAAATCTCTTTTTACACGTCCTCCCCAGTCCTTGCTGTGATCCGTGTCATCCTGGAGGCATGTAATAATTTAGACTGAAAGCTGTGCTGTGCAGCTCTGTTCTCCACAGCTTCACAGGATGGAGGAAGTATTGATGTGCCCTGATTTATCTCCCACAGATGTCATCTCCCTAGGAGTGGACTTGAAGGACAGAGAGGCACAGAAAACTGAATCTGGGAAGCACCTGATTTAGAAAGAAAGGAGGAAGAAATTTTACAGGCCAGGTTGGATGGATGCAGGGAACATTATAACTTTGCAAACCCAGTGATCCAAGGAGTTTGCACCATGAATTGTGATGTTGTTGTTGTCACGTGCAAGAACACAAGGCTCAGGATACCTTTATGTTTCCCAAAGGAATCTCCTAAAATTAAGAATACTTTTACAGCCTTCCAGTATCTGAAGGGGGCCTACAGGGAAGCCAGAGAGAGACTCTCCATCAGGAGCTATAGGGACAAGGAATAATAGGTACAGATTGAAAAAGAGGGAAAATCTTTACTCTGGGTAGCTAGACACTGGCACAGATTGCTGCCCAGGGAGGTTGTGGGTGCCACAACCCTGGTATCCAGGCCAGGCTGGATGGGGCTTTGAGCAACCTGGTCTGGTGGGAGATGTACCTGCCCATGGTAGGGGGTATGGGACTAGATGATCTTTAGGGTCCATCCTAACCCCTTAATATTCTGTGATTCCCCATCAGGGCTATCCAGCCTCTGATGGTGACAAGATGAGGAGAGGATTGCAGTTAAGACATGCAGATGTGGCACTTGGGGACCTGGTCTTGGCAGTGCTGGGTTAATGGTTGGACTCAATGATCTTACAGGTCTTTAATCTAACCTCAGCTATTCTGTGATTCTTTGTTGTGTCTGTGAGTGTCCCCACAGCAGCAAGCACAGGCACACTGTCAGGTTGTGCCCAAGGGAGCAGCACCCAGCCCCAGTGCTGGGCAGGCAGCTGGGGAGGCAGAGTGTGCCTGCTGCAGACACAGGGTCTGGGGACACTGCTTCCACCATTGCCCTGGGAAGCAAAAAGCAAAGCTCCCCATGGCCTTCTGCTGCAAGAGGTGAGGTGTATTCAGCTGTCCTGTCTGGTTTTGTCAGGGCACTTTCCTTCCCTCAGCCAGGTCTAAATAGCCTCTGTGAGCCAGCCAGATAGATGTTCCATTTCAATCCTTGTCTGTCTCACTCTGCTGAGATAATTTACCTGCTAACAAGCTCCTGTGGTCAGAGATAAAAGGCAAAACCAGCAGCCCTTTAAGGATTGTATCCGAACATCTTTGCAACACTTTGCTTCATGGAAAATATGGAAAGATGTTGCATTCACAATATATCACTCATATCTGTGTTTGTAAACAGATTTATCACACCATCTGCAGAGTCGTATTGCCATCTCCTCCATATTCATTTCGTTTCCATTTATATAGTACAGCTCCTATTTATTTTATTCCCTTTTTACAATTAGATACATTAGCTACCTTTATCCTTTCCTACAAAAAGAGTGCACTCTCTGTGGGGAGGAATATTTAATCAATCCAGTTTGTTCATTTTAGTGCATACAGGCACAAGCCAGGACTGTTTGGAGGGGTGCTGCCCGGTTCTGTTTCTCATCTCTTCACATCTGTGCAAAGCAGGTGGGAGGGAAGGATAATTCAGAACAAATCTGCTGGTAAACAGGATGCTCTCTCGGTATTTCCTGTCTCCTGTTGCACTGGTGAAGCTTAATTTTCAGGAATCAGCTAAGCCTGAGGTCAATAGTGCTGTTGTGATTTCTCTGACTTGCTGTAGCTGATAGGATGTAATGCAAATACAATATAATGGGGCATTCATACATCTGGGAGCAAAAAGTCAGCCTGCTTTGTTATCTGGCTGGATAAGAAATGTTTAGTCATGTTCAAATTAAAAAAAGTGATTTTCTGAGCATTTAAAGAAGTCACACAAGAGAAGGGGAGCTTGCAGCTGGCAGCCACTTCTGCAGCCCCACAGCAACACCCAGGGCAGATGGTCCTCAGTACTGCCCTACACTGAAGGTCCATCCTGACCCCAGCACTGGAAAGGGGTGGCTGAGCTCCATGCACTGTGTGGAGGAGAATTTGGCTGCAGGTGAACCTCTCCAGCCCCATGGCTGTAGATTTGCAGTCACCATGGCTGGTGAGAGGTGTAGGATGCTGCCCCATCCCCAGGGCTGTGAACCTGGGGCAGAAAACTTTTGCTTCTCTCCCTCCATTGAGGAAGGATTTCTCTTCACCTTTGCTTTAAGGCTAACCCAAATTCCTGGGCTTGAATACAGGGGAGGGACTGGGGTTGACTAATCCCAAAAAGAATTTTACCAGGAGTGAGTAAGGGCTCTGGGCTGCAGGGAGTGATGACAAATCTTGGAAACTCAAGCCTGTGCTTTGGCAGGGAGCTTTGTTTAGGGATTGGTTGGGTTGGTTTTTTTATGGTCCTTTTTATCACTTTTCAGCTGTACAGTGTGTTCTCAGATGGTGTATTTGCCACTTCATGTTTTTGGATCGTGACCATCATCTTTTCAGCTAACAGAATAGGGAGCAACTGGGTGCTTGGCCAGCTTCTTTCCCACTGAAGCAAAAGAAAACTCTGCAAGAGGGTTTCTCCAGAGCTCTCTAGATGGATTTTCTGTCACCACATCCTGCTAACTCTTCCACCCCTCTGACCTCTCAATGCAGACTTTGATGCTGTGAGCTGCCAGAAGGTCCCACCATCACATTTTCTTAGAGAAAATTTTTAAGTGTCCTACCCCATCACACTTTGCATCTTTCCAAGAGACATGTTTAAGCCTATTATATCATGCCTATCACTAATCAGTGAGCAAATCTTTTGGCTGTATTTGCCAAGGGGAGATTTCCAAAATAACTCTTTGGGTAAAACAGAAGCCATGCAGCTCTGCTGTGGGGAAGGAGCCAGGACCTTTCAAAATGGCACAGTCCCCAGGAAAAATCACAAGGCAGGCTTTAAAATGAGATTTTTTCCAACCAGTGTAAAGGGTCCATTCTTTATCTTGGCTTTCTGGAAAACAAAACCTTTCAGAGATTACTTAGTTTCGATTTTTCAAGCATTTTCTCTAGTCACTGGGCTAGAAAGCTTTGTGCATGAGCTAGGAAGGGAAAATAAGAGTCTCCCATAATCCCTTCCTTCCCCTAAGTGCTGAGTTTTGAGGCCAACTGGCCCCAGGTTATTTTGAGCTCTTTGCAGGCTCGGCAGCCCAGGGTAACAGAGGTACTGGTGTGGCAGCACAGGGAGGTAGCTTCAATTTTTGTGGGGCAAACTGTCATCTATGGGAGCAATTCAGCTTTGAAACAGAATCACAGATTCACAGAATAATCTGAGTTGGAAGGAACCGCCAAGGATCATCAAATCCAACTCTTAAGTGAACGGCCCATATGGGGATCAGATCCACAACCTTGGCATTATTAGCACCGTGCTCTGACCAGCTGAGCTAATCTCAGTGGCCAAAATGAGCATGCAGCTTTGAAAAGGACCTGCATTGTATGACTTGATCCCTGCGAGTCTGAAAAATAATAATCTTGCCTAAAACCATAAAATCTGGCACCAAGAGTTACACTTGGCTTTGCAGTTTCTCTGTGCTGAATCAGTTCCTGGCCTTCCTTGCTGCTGATGGCCTGGCTGGACAGGCCCTGTCCTCCAGGGAGACAGGCCCTCGCTCCCCATCTCCAAAAAAGTGCTCTGCTGTTTTCATAGCAAGCCTCCTGCTGCTGTACCTGCCCTCACAGCCTGACAGGCTGTCACATTATCAGGCATAAACACCATGTGTACAAACATATTTGCTATTACAGCAGACAGGAAGGGATTAAGTGAGTGCTATAAAATTAACCTCAACATCAGTCAAAAGAAACAAAAGCGGAAAAGGAACGGGGTAATCAGATGTACTTATGAGCAGGATATGCTCAAAATTATTTCTCCATCCCATGACAAATGCTTAGAAACTGCACAGCCTCTCCAGCACAGTGAGATTTTGTAGTGGTTTAATGGGCATTAGGAGTTCAGAGCTGATAATGCTGCTTCCAACCTTATCCTTTCACTGCATGAGAATAGGTAGTGGCAATTGACTGGTGTAAATTGGCTACTTTTAAAGCTGTACTTGCTGGCTTGGATGTGCTGAAAGTCTCTCCACAGAGTCTTCAGAGCCTGAATGCAATGTGTGTGGTTAAGGTGGGGATATATTGAGTTTCTCCAACAGAGGATTGGTTGCAGTGTGTGCCCTACATGCTGGAGAACTGGAACCCGCTGTAGTTGGGCTTTACATCCCAGTTACTGGAGAAAAAGCAGGGCTACTGCATAGCTTTTGGTCAGCCCAGACAAACTTCTCACTTTGTCTTTTCCTTTCAGAACAAAGCGTTCACCATGTCAATCAAAAAGGAAGGTGCCCACAAGAAATGGGCTGCCCTGAAGGAGAAACTCGGACCCCAGGAGACAGACCAGTCAGAGGCCAACCTGGAAAATGCAGAGCCGGAGCTGTGCATCCGTCTCCTGCAAATGCCCTCGGTGGTGAACTACTCCGGGCTGAAGAAGAGGCTGGAGAACAGCGACGATGCCTGGATGGTTCAGTTCCTGGAGCTGTCCGGGCTGGATCTCCTCCTGGAGGCCCTGGACAGGCTGTCTGGGCGAGGAGTGGCCAGGATATCGGATGCCTTGCTTCAGCTCACCTGCATCAGCTGTGTGCGAGCCGTCATGAACTCTCACAAAGGCATAGAGTACATTGTGAGCAACGAGGGCTACGTCAGAAAACTCTTCCAAGGTGAGCAGACACTCCCTGTTTCATCCATCACCTGTGGCATTGGGGGGCACTTTCCTGTTGCTTATCCTCCTGCCCTGCACTAATTGGAAATGGTTGGTCACGACTGATTAATGAGATTGTTTTCCTTTTTAAAATAAAACTGCTGTGAAATCACCCTGCCTTTGCCAGCCAGTGCTATTTCCACACAAATATTGTCATAGTTTACTGAGAAGCTGAAGGCAAACCCAGACTTACCTGTACACAGGCATGAGAATTCTTCAACCCTTTGGTTGTCAGCAGATATTTGCTATTCAGTCTTGGAGAACTCCAAGGGTAGAGGAGAGGAGCTGAAAGGGCTTGGAGTCTTGTAGCCTGTAAAGAGGAGGGAAAGTGGCATGTTTGGACTCAAGAGAGCCTGCTCTCTGTGCTGCTCACTCTGCTCCTTCTGAAAGATGGTTGAGAACACCACTTACATTCTCCTGTCATTCACTTGGCTCATCGTTAGCTTTGAAATTCATCAGGACATCTCGTAGAACTCCCTGTACAGCACTTAGCAGTGCTGGAAGGATAACTTCTGTGCTGCTCCACAGAGATCACAGCTGTACCCAGAAACCCATATTAATAAAATAAAAAATTATTTTTAAAATGCATTTGGTCTGAAAGCTGACTTGTTTACCTCTTCAGTTTTGAAGTCCCCTTCCTCCCTCTTCACCCTGCATTTCCTTAGCTTATATAAAATATGGACCTGGCATTTTTGTACTGTGAAAACAGGGGTGTATCCTGGACTTTTCAGTGTTGGAGCTTCTTTGTGCTCTAATATAGGAAAACTAAGGCAGCCTAATGCACTCCCTCCCAGCTCCCAGGGCTCACAGAGAAAGAGTACTGCAAAAAGGAAATACATGGGGACCCATTGAAACAATTGCTCTAACTCATATGCATATTGAGCTTTTCTGCACTAAAAATAAGTCATTAATCAAAGAAAATTGTTCAACTGCTGTTCTAGAAAATACCCATATGTGAAAATGGGAAATAAATTTTGTGAGTGCTGAAAAATCTTGGCTGCTGTTGCAGCATGTTATGGGACATGGAAAAGATGAATAACTACAAGCTGCACCAAAATGCCAGTGGGATACCTGTAGCATTTACTGTTCCCACTAGAAGTTGCCATCACTATTGGGATGAGGTATCTATACATTAAGATATTTCTCTTCCTGTCTTCCATTGTAATGGGTCGCCTCTTTCAGATTCTTTTTTACTACTGCTCATAATCCATGTAGCAGAAGACACTGAGATTCAGAATATTGTCATTATAAATTCTGCTTTGTTTTGTTCTGTTTTTCCTACAGCACTTGACACAACTAATGTCATGGTCAAAAAGCAAATATTTGAGCTCCTGGCTGCACTGTGCATTTACTCCTCAGATGGACACTCTTTGGCTCTGGATGCCTTGGACCATTACAAAGTAAGTGGTTGGAGCTGGAGGAATGCCTCAGCTTTGATCCATGCAGACAGATCCATGTACCACAGAAAAGGGTGGGAATAAAGTTTATTTTGCATTGTTTTGGTAAGAGAAGTAAGGGTTTATCAAGTGAAAGCTGTAGGAAGTTTTTTGTGGTCAGTGGTGCTGTTCTGTGACTTGTGTGGACAGATGGCTGCCAGCCACAAGGTGCTTTCTGGCAGCAAATGCACCACCAGCACAATAAATGTTGCCACATCCACAAGTTCCACCTCCCACAAGCTCAGGTACATGTGTCAGTTACCAGAAAGCACAGAGGGATCCAAGAGATGTTTTCAATGGCTTTCTCAGCCAACCAGCCCCTGGAGAAGTGCTGCTTTTACTTGTGTCTTCCTGTCCTGTGCAAAGTGGGATAATCTGAGGATTTCAGATGCTAATTCCATCTGAGAGCCTGCACCACAGTCATGGGCATTTATGTCTAGAGAGACCATTCTTGTCATAACATCAGTTGTGTTACCAACAGAGTGTGAAGAACCAGCAGTATCGATTCAGCATCATAATGAACGAGCTCTCCAACACAGACAACGTGCCATACATGGTGACACTGCTGAGTGCTATCAATGCCATCATCCTGGGGAAAGAAGAGCTAAGGACAAGGACACAAATCAGAAATGAGTTCATAGGTAAGGATGTTTGTCACACCTTTCCCTGGAGGAAGTCAGTTACTACCAAATGGGTTTTTTTCTGTTGTATCCATATTAGATATCGGATATTAGGAGAAAGTTTTTTACAGAAAGGATGATAAAGTACTGGAATGGTTTGCCTGGGGGGTGGTGGAGTCACCATCTCTGGATGTGTTTAAAGAAAGATTGGATGTGGCACTCAGTGCCATGATTTAGTTGAGGTGTTAGGGCTGGGTTGAACTCCATGGTCTTGGAGGTCTCTTCCAACCCAGTGATTCTGTGATAAGGTGCCTGAGGAGGCTGGGGAGCAAAACTGCAAATATTAATTTTCTTCTTTCTTTTGACCTTTATTCTCATCAGCCTTTCTGTCAACATTTTTTTTTTAACTCAGCTGCTTTCCCATAGCTTTGATCTTTTCTGGAATCCCAGCAGCACTGTATCACTTGAGCTTCTTTAGAACGTTTCTATAACCAACCATCTTATGTGGCCACATTTCTATATATTGCAACTACTTGTAATACTTGAGGTTTCTTCACTCTGTGTCTACTCAGTTGAGCCACAGAGGCTGTTCCATGGTTCAGAAGTTCTTTCCAACTGCTAGAATCCCAGGCTCCTAGTGCCATTGTTGGGATTCACTTCACATACTGGATGCATCTGAGTTGGTGAGCCTGGGCTCCATTTCTCTCCATGGACATCAAGGAACATTTGATCATATCAGACTGATTTTAGGTATCTAATTTGGACTAAGGTCACTCATGCCCCAAAACTGCCTGTGTCCCTCTGTCAGCCCAGGGGGATTGTGCAGTGGTTCACACAGGTGCTGCAGATGTGTGCTGTGGTGTCTCATCATTTACCAGATTTACCCACTTTGATAGTTCCATCTGAAGATATTTTCACTTTTTCTCTCTGCAAAAAGTGTTTATGAGCATAACACATATAAAGATCATAACAAATAAGTACCAAGTGGGTCATAATGCAACTATATTTATTTTTTTCACCTGCCAGGGCTTCAGCTGTTGGATGTTTTAGACAAGCTAAGGTAAGGATCTCTACTTAATTTTTTTTTAATGAGATTGACAGTGAAGTAGCTGTGGAAACTTAATACTTATCCAGCTTTCTGTTGTGTGAAGTGCAGTGTGCTAGGTGGAGTGGACCTGCTTGTATGCACCCATTCCATGGGAGCTAGAGGCATTTGGCCAGTGTTAAGATGCTCTTGCCAACCACAGTGTCACGGGGACAGCTTTTGGCACAGATGGCAGGCACAGAAGCTCTGGGCACAGATGGAGTAGCAATGTCCTCATTGAGGCTGTTTCAGACTGAAGCAATGCTGTGGGCTCACTGAGCAGCTCACTGTGTTCAGAACCACTTCACTGCTGCTGTTGGTCCCAGAAGCATCCAGCTAAAACAATTTACTAATGCATATCCGAATGTAATTTAAAAATTATGTTCTATCAGAAACATCTGTGATAAATTCTAGAATGCAGTTTGTGTGAGTTGCAGTTATCCATGTAATCAGAATTGCTCCATCCAGCACCATAAAAATTAGGGAAGAGATGATCTTTTAATAGAGCAGCAACTGTGAAATTCTAACTCTGAGTAGTCTTGGGAGTGCTGAAAAAGTCAGCTTTAGAGTGTCTGTGTTTTGGTTTTTTTTAAATCCAGTTTTGAGTAACAGAGAAGGAGATTTTTCAAATAGAACCATCACTGGAATATTTCAATTAGTCTTGACTTTAAAAAAAATAAAGGTGGCAGTCTGCTTTCAAAAAGATCAGAATGCCACTGTCTTATTACAGCTCCAAGGAGGCCAGGTTATGCCATGAGAAATCCCATGCTTTTATATGTGTTGATTTTAGGAAGAGGTACATTCAGTTCAAGAAAGGATGCACTGATGGCATCTCATCCTTTATAAACAAGGCAGAGTTGGGTACTTTCAACTGGCTGAGTCTGAGAGGCAAAGAGATAAAAGCCATTTAACAAAAACAGTCAGCTGAAAATTAGTGAAGGGCTCTCCAATGAAAATGAATGCTGTAATATTGCAGAGACATCGAGGAGGAGGACCTTCTTATCCAGTGTGATACATTTGAGGAGTTCAAAATAGAGGATGATGAGGAATTATTAAGGATATGTGATGGGATAAACATGAATGATCATCATGAGGTCTTTTCATCTCTCTTCAATAAGGTAAGTTGCCCCTCACATGGGGTGTGAGGTCACACAATGGCAAAGTTAATGCACTTTGCTTGGAACCAGCCTTGCTGTGACAGAAACTGCTCTGTCTTACAGGTGAGCCGCTCTCCAGTCTCTGTCCAGCTCCTGTCTATCCTTCAGAGCCTGCTGCACTTGGAGCCATCTCATCACTCCAGCCTCCTGCTGTGGGAGTCCCTGGATGCTGTAGTGAACAGAGCCCTTCTACTCGCCAATGACAGTAAGAATGAAGTGACATATCCATCCAGCCTTGCACACTCCTCTTGTTTTCCCTTGTCCCATAAAAGTCTTTCCCCAATGTGCAGGAAATAATCTTGTGGGACTTGGTAAGAGCTGAACAGAATCTGGGGCAAAGCTACTCCTGTATAAGATCAAGTGAAGCTTCATCCATGTGGGTGGCCACATTTAGCAGTGGGCTTGGGATTCCCAGTCGTGTTTTAATGGTTAATCCCTGAGTTTTGGCTCATGGGAGTCAGTGGGAATCTGTCCTCGCTGGCATCCTGCCACTGGTGCTGGCCTGTCTTGCTGGCAGGCGTGCTCAGAAGTGTTTGTGGGCTGGGCACATGGGAAGGAAATTGCCTGGAAGCCAAAAGTGCAGTTGTGTAAAGTGACACCAGGAAATGGGCTCTCCATGGCTCCAGATCTGCTGCTTGGTGAGGATTGAATAGCATGAACCTGCCTGTGGGCCTCATTCCCTGACCCTGACTCATTTCTCTAGTCCAAGGGAACACAGTTGAAGAAGTCATTGAGAGGCTGCTGTCTATCAAAAAACATCCCAGCAAGCAAAAGCGAGCAGAAAACCGCCTGTCTGGTGTCCAGGGTGAACCAGAACCATGTGCACGTGCAGCAAGGTGTCCAGTGGGATCATCAAACCCCACCAGGCCACCAGTGACATCCTCAGGGCCACTGGCCAACGACAAGAAGATCTCATCCTGCCAGTTCACAGCCTGCTGTGCTCTGCCAGAGAAATCTAACCCTCCCTCCAACACTGCTCCCAACCCAGCACCTCCAGCCCCACCACCTCTACCCCCTGGCACAGCAGCCATGAACCCCACATCCCCCATGACAAACACACCTCCAGCCCCTCCACTGCCTGGCATCCCTCCACCTCCACCCCCATTGCCAGGCATGGGGGGTATTCCCCCTCCTCCTCCTCCTCCTCCACCACTGCCTGGCACTGGGGGCATCCCTCCTCCTCCTCCTCCACCTCCATTGCCTGGCATGGGTGGGATTCCTCCTCCTCCACCTCCATTGCCTGGCATGGGTGGGATTCCTCCTCCTCCACCTCCATTGCCTGGCATGGGGGGCATCCCTCCCCCTCCACCCCTTCTCCCTGGCATGACAGGAGATCACATAGAAGCCGTGGTGGCCTCCCAGTACAGCTGCTCCCTTGGCTTGGGCAGGCCTCCCCGCAAGACAGTGAAGACACCAACACTGAGAATGAAGAAGCTGAACTGGCAGAAGCTGCCCTCCAACGTGGTGAGAGGTGGGTGCTTCTGGCACTGCTGCTTTAGGGGTACTTTACACTGCTGGTTTTGCTTCCCAGGAGAAGAAATACTACCTTAAAGTTTGTCAGATGTGGTCAACTCCCTTTAGATACAGAACTACCCTGATTTCCTTTACTTTGGACCTACATAGCTGATGTAAAAGTAACATGAAACTACTAATGTAATAGTAACTGTTCCAACTGAATTAGTACTTTGGAATAGTTTGTTTATAACTAAAATGCTTTGAACTTAAGAGAAAGGGATAAAAGAAGACAAAGGGATGAGAGTATTTTCCCAATTTACTATGACATGCCTTAGATCAGGCTCGGATCTGAGTTCCCCAAACTTTTATTACCAAGCTAATCTGTGCTTGTATCTGGGTATATTAAAGTCATGAGTAAGAGTGCATGTGAGGATCATATCACATATCTCTTGATTTTTGGGTTACATTTCCCTCTACTAGTGGATTCAAAGTGGAGAATGAAATGTGAGAAGTAGCTGGTACAAGCTGTGTCAGCTTTGTCCTAGACAAGTAAGGCATCCACTGCCTGAAAGTAGGCAGAGGTGAAATCTAAATAAGGCATGTCTTCAATCACAAGAGCAGTAAAATGTTGGAATTATTTCAGTAGAGGCTTCTACAGGCATGTTGGGCTGATGATTTTTTTAAGATATAAGAAGTTGCAGTAGAAATTAATTCGAGCAGTCTTGCAGCCAGGATATACAAGGAGACTTGAGTATAAAATGAAAAATGGAGAAAGACACAGTCAGAAAATGTCCAAGTTGTGCCCAGTCCCTCCATTAGGATGCAAGGAAGCATAAAAATAATATCAAGCAGGGGACTGAAAACAAAATGTCTGAGGTCCTTGTCATGCTGGTGCAGTTTGCCCACCATGGAGGAAAACTCAGTTTTACAGGGAGGGATGGGGCTGTACAGCCTCTGTGTGCCCAGTGCTGCTTCTCCTTACCAGGTTTAATTGCCCTTCAGGCCCTTTAGATCCCACCCATGGCACTTGCCCCTCCTCAATAATGACCATTTGTCCAGGACTATTCATGTTCTGTAGTGTCCCTGTCCTAGCAGCTCACCTTGCCCCAAGCGCCAGGAGCCTTCAGCTGTCCCTGCAGCCAGTCTGAACACTTTGTCTTTCTTTCAGAGAGCCACTCAATGTGGGCTTCTGTGAGCAGCAGCAGCGAGGAGATGATAGAGCCCAACTACAGCAGCATAGAGCAGCTGTTCTGCTTCCCACAGCCAGCCCCCAAGGAGAAGGCAGCAGCACCAGTGAAGGCAGAGCCGAAGGAGGTGAGGAGGCCCCCCTCATTTTCTCAAGTAAAGATCCCTGCAGACAGCTCATCTAATATGAGATATCTTCTTTTTCTTTAATGAAGATCACATTTTTGGACTCCAAGAAAAGTCTCAATTTGAACATATTTTTGAAGCAGTTTAAATGGTAAGATATAGCCAGTTTTCGTGACAGTTGACAAAACTTTGAGCAGGTTTTGCAGTATCTGGAAGGTCCTCACGAAATCTGTTCTAGCCAATGTGCTTTGGTGTCCATGCTACTAAATCATCTGAACATTCTCCATTTTGTCCTACATTGTCTTTAAAATACTGAGTTTAGGGGTTTAATTATGTTTTTACATACAACTTCCCCATATGTTGGCAAAGGAGTTATCTCTCCATTTTACAGATGTGGCATAGACTCTTAGGGCAACATAGACTGTGAGACACCTGGAGGTCAAATCCCTCCTCAAGTCAGGGCCAATGTAGAGTTCAATTTTCTTTTAAGATGAAAAAATGCTCAGAGACAGGACCTCAGTTGCAGGGTACATCTCTGCCCTTGAGTCATTTGATCAGGGCCAGAAACAAGATTTGGGTCATAGCAGGGATCCAGGTCCGGATTCTAAATTAATTGTGGGGAGACACTTTCCTTTTGGATTATGGTGACTCTTTACTAGGGAAAGCACAGAGTGCTTGCACAGATCAATCTCTTGGTAGTGTGTGATAGTTGAAAAGTGGTCTTTGGTTGATGGCTGGCTCTGCTCCTCCTTCCTGCAGCTCCAATGAAGACGTGACTGCCATGATCCAGAATGGGGACCGGACCAAGTTTGATGTTGAGGTTCTGAAGCAGCTGTTGAAGCTGCTGCCTGAAAAGCATGAGGTCAGGAGGAAAACAGTGCCCCTGTTTCACAGAGCTGAGCACATAGTGCAGCTCTGCAGTCTTGATTCTTTATTTCTCATTAGATAGAAAACCTGAAGGCCTTCAAAGAAGAGAAATCAAAGCTAGCAAATGCAGATCAGTTCTATCTTCTCCTCCTTCAGATTCCCAGGTAAGGTTGTTGGTCATGAACTTCAGCCCAATCTCTTTCTTGATTTACCTCTAGGAAGTTAAAGGTTTTTTTATAAGAGCCTCACAGACCAACACTGATAGATATAACTGGTGGATTCCCCCTTCCCCCTTGGAGCTATCCCATTCCCTGTTACCCTTAGATGATGGGCTCTTTCTCATCCGGCACCTCCTCTCCCTCTCAGGGACTCAGGGTCAGATCTGCCCAATGATGCTCCATAACTTAGTGAAAGGCAGTGCCAAATGCAGTGCCAAGAAGTGGAAACTCTTCTCCTTGCTGACCCCAGTGCATCAGCAGAACCAACATCCCTGCTGGTTCCCAGGGCAAGCAGCGGCCCCTCGCCTCTCTCCATGGGCCACACCAGTGAAGTGGTGTGGATGTGGTTGACAGCAGTGTTGTGGGGTGGCATGGGCTTGCTGGTGGTGAGGGAAGGGGCTGCTGTGCTGGCTGAGATCCCAGTGCCTTCATGCTGTGAATCCATCTCCACCCTTAGCTACCAGCTGCGCATTGAGTGTATGCTGATGTGTGAGGAGACCACCGTCGTGCTCGACATGATTCAGCCCAAAGCTGAAGCCATCCGGAGAGCCTGTGAAGGTACAGATGGCCTGAGCTTATTTCTGCATCTGATTTAAGATAGGAAATTTTAACCCCCACAAAGTTCCCTGGAACTCTGCAACATTACTACCCAAAACCCAAAGAGCTCCTGTGTGGTCCATTCATTGGTTTGTTGCAAATGGCATGCAACTCTTGGTATCTCCACTGATGGTCAAAGCCCTCAACAGGACCAAAGATCATTTTCTCTCACCTTCATCCCTTTTTTTCTGCAGTGGATGTATAGCTCTGAAACACTTCGAATGGTGAAGTGCTGGATGTTCATCAGCCCTTTCAAAGGAGCTGAATTTAGACAGCAGAGCTGGCTGTGCTACAGCTAATTCATCCATCCAGCATTATTTTCCAAATTAAGAGCTTCATACAGCAATTTTCTCTGCTGTCAGAAAAGCCTACCCCAAACTTCCCCCAAAAGTAGCAATGCTTTAGTATTTCCCTGCCTAGAAATGGAGCCAGAAGAAAAAGGTTGTTATTTTGGGTTATAAATTGCTGATGCTCCAATATGGTGAGTACACAGAAAGTTTATGCAATAGATTTTGGCTTCCTGTGGCAGAAACCCTTGGTCCCACTCCTCTGAGAGCAGTATGCTCTTCTTGGCACTGTCAAGTGTCACCTGTCCTACAGAGCCAGTTCCCCAGCTCCTGCTGAGGGTTTCTCCAGCTGGCATCACAGCTGTCTGCTGGGATAAATTGAAGAATCCCCTGAAGTGACTTCCCAGCAGCCCAGTTGTTCTTTTGGAGCTGTTCCTGCCTCAAAGCTGAGTGCTTCAGAAAGCACAGCACTGCAGCACCCTGTCATAAGAGCAAGGACAGGGACTGTACTCCTCATACCTGGTTGATAATCACCAATACCATGAGAGACCAGGAACAGGGTGAGCGTGTCTGGTTTTAGCAGCTGGCAGGTAATCATAGGGCAGTCAGAACTGGCTTCACAGCACAGCTAAATGAAGTTAGCAAGATTAAATTTGCAGCCCAGTTACCCTTGCCCACCCTGGGAAACTTGCAAGGAAGGCAGGACTTGGATTGCTGTTAGCGAGGAGGGTCCAACTCCAGGTTGCCATTAGGAAATGAGAGACCAGATGTAAAGAAAGAAACATAACAAAGACTTTTACAACCCATGGAACTGAATCTACATAGAATCAGTTTCCCTGCCAGTTGGGCATTGGGCTGCAAAGCCAAAATACCAAATTTGATTTAGTGGAATTCAGAATCCCAATTTCAATGCAGTTTAGGAAATGTTCTGGTGTAACAGAGGCTCTTGTTTAAAAGTCCCTTATGTTTCTCAGATCTCCTGACCAGTCATCGCCTGCCAATCTTTTGTCAACTGATTCTCAAAGTTGGAAACTTCCTGAACTACGTAAGGACTTTTTTTTTGTCTTCTCCCTCCCCCATTACAGTCTGTGAATGATCTCCTTTAGGATTGTAATTTGGATGGACACAGGAGTGACATCTGCTTTCTTTCTCTCTTGTAGGGAAGTCACACAGGCGATGCCGATGGGTTTAAAATCAGCACTTTACTCAAACTAACAGAAACTAAAGCAAACCAAACCCGCATTACACTGCTCCACCATATTCTAGAGGTACCACTGCCAAGTTCTGCACAGTAGGGAAGAGGGAGGGTTTTATCACAGATGAGGCATTTCTCCTACTCTGCTGTTGGCTAATGCCACATGCTCATACTCATGTCCTCCCTGGAAAGCCCCAGAGTGTCACAAGTCAGGAGCATTTGAATCACTTTGGTGACTCTGGTGGAGGCTGCTTGTGGGCACTGCTCCTTATTTTAAGACTTGCTCTGCTTCCCTCCAGCATCTTTTCCCACAGTGTCTGCAACTTTCTTTCATATTTGTGCAATCTGCACATCAGCAACTGCAAACCACAGAGCACAAATCTGTCCTGGTTCATCTGTACCCACTCAGCCTTTCTGCCTTTCCATGGACTTACCCTTTTCCTCCAGTCTATGCTCAGGCTTTTCATGCTTCTCTCTAAGCCCCCATGGATCTCCTATTCCCTGCAATGCTGTTTTTATCTTTTTTCTCCATGCTGTGCTCTGCTACCTTCATTCATCAATGTCCCTCAGTTTCAGTTATGCATGTTCAGGGCCTGTTTTAGCTGGCAGTTGCTTCAGCAAGGACAGCTGTGAAAGTAAAGAATGCAATTAAGATTCAAGGCCTTTTAGTACCCTTCTGGGACTGTAGGAAGTGTCAGATTGTATCAAACCACAGTCCTGCCTCCCTCCATGCTCAAGAAGAGCTCTGCTTTGCTTTGAACTATGAGTATTTCTCAGGGTTCAGCACTCTTCTCTGTTTTTATAGCCAGGGGAAATGCCTTTCCTCTCTGAATGTGCAAACTACAGACAGGGGGGTAGTAGCAGAACAGACCACAGTCATCCTTCTTGGACATGTCTGTCCAGCTTCCCCTCAGCTCCTGCCACACACCAAATAACACTTCTTTCTCTCTTCCTCTTCAGGAAGTAGAAAACAGCCACAAGGACCTACTGGAACTGCCAAAGGATCTTGAATATGTTTCAAAAGCAGCAGGGTAAAATTGTGTGTCACTTCCTTTGAACTAAAAACAAAAATAAATCCCATGCACATCAACAATGTACCAGAAATTAGGACACACACAGCTGGTATAGAGATTAACAAGATGACATCTTACATAGTTTTAACTGAAAGATTTGGTTGATGAATGTTGAAAGCCCTTTAATATATAATAATTCTACTACAGCTGGCAACACTTAGGACTGAAATTTGCAGAGCAGTCAGTTAAAACTGCCTCCCAGACCCTTCTGAAACGTGCACTGCCTTTGTGGTGGCAGGAGCTGGTGAAGGCCAGCTACCCAGAAGATTTCTGAAGTACCTTCAGTCAGGGAAAGTGAGCTAATGCTGAGCATGGCAGGTGGAGAACAGCCTTTTGAATGGGTGGACTTTATTTTGGCATTCATCTACCAAATACACAAAATTGTGGGTAGGCCTGGCAGCATTTCTTTAAGTACTGTGGAGGGAGGGAAGCTGTTTTCCATGAGCTCAGACTTCATAGAGAGTTCAGAGCACAGGGTTCAGTTCAGTGAAGTGGTGGGAAGCAGAGGGGTGACCAAACCACAAGTTCAGGCTTTTCCACTCCTTTGTCAGCTCAAGATGATGGAGTGTCAACTAAAGGCAGGGTTCTGTGTGATTTCAGAATTAATCTTGATATTATACGCACGGAGTCCGGGACCAATTTAAAGAAGTTGCTGGAGCTTCAGCGGAAAGTCTTAACATCAAATGAGGATGTGAAACAACAATATGAGAAACCCATCCAGGTCAGTAATGGAACTGCCTTAGATCTCCCCCATTACACACACAGGGGTGATGCATGGTACATCTGCAGCCAAGGAGCTTCACTAGAGGGGAGAAAATATTGCCACAAGACATGCTCTCAGATTTGGAAATAGGCTGCAGTGCCACACAACCCAAATGTGCATTTTCCAGCTGCACCCCAAACCTTTGGTGAGGCCATTTCTTAGGGTGTGTGCCCCAGCTGCTCTGTCCATGCTTTTCTGTGACTTCTCACTTCAAGAGAAGATGGTCACCTTCTGTGTGGATCACCAGAGTGAAACCCTTTGCTTGGGATTAAGCTTTGCATGAAGCTTTCCATGTCTTGCTCAAGCCACCCCTGTAAACTGGCACAGCACAGTTGCCAAGAGGAAAGATCATCTGCAAATCTGTGAGTGCATTTCACTCGTTGTCCTCTGGATGGTGTTTTACCGTGTGCATTTAATGTGTTTCAGGACAGCATTGATGCCTCCAAAAAGCTGGAAGAAGAATTTGAAACCATTGAAAAGAAGAGAGAAGAACTTGCAAATTACCTATGTGAAGATCCAAGCAAGTTGTCCTTAGAGGATATATTTAGCATCATGAAGACCTTCAGAGACCTCTTCATCCGAGCCCTGAAGGTTGGCATCTGCACACAGGGTGCTGAGCATCCCTAGTGCTGGCAGCTGCCTCCACCCTGATGGACAGGGGTGGGATGGGCACCCAAATCCAGGGGGGATCCTGGTTACAGCCTCCTGCTTTTGGCACTTGGCATGAGGTCCCCCAGTGAAATGGTGTCTGATCCCTCCTCCACTGCATCCTCATGCAATTCTGGTGCTGCTGGGCCTGGCCCCAACACCAGGGATTTGTGATTTTGGTGCAGCTTTAGCTGCAGAGCCACAAAGATTTTGTGACTTTTAAGCAAAGTGTGCAAATTTTAGAGAAAGGGGCTTACAAAACTTAACCCTTTGCTCCAACCTGAGCAAACAGGCTCAGAAGGAGGATATGTAGTAAAAAAGCCACCTCTTTGGAAAAAAACTGTGGCTTCACTATCTCCCACTTTCACCTCAGCTAGAGGTCAGGCAGGTGAGCACACTGCAGGGAGCTGTGTGAGGCATATCCCCACTGCCACCTCCAACTGGGATGGGGCACAGTCCTGGCCAAGTCAGCAGTCCCCTCTCACCATTCTGGTAAGACAGCCCTTATTCCCAATGCCCATTTTATTTATTGCACAGGATGTGGCCAGAATTTCTCTTCCTTCATCTATAGATCTTCTTTCTCTTCATCACCTTCTCTAGCAGACATTTACCCAACCTTCTCATGCCACTGTTACCTCACTGCAGGAAAACAAGGACAGAAAGGAGCAAGCTGCCAAAGCAGAGAAAAGGAAAAAACAGCTAGAAGAGGAAGAGGGGAAGCGACAGAAGGGAGAAAATGGAAAAGTCAGTGAGTATCTGAAATGGCTTCAAAAAATAGAGATGGATCCATAGGAGCTTTTTGGTGGTCTTGCTTTAATGGACCAGTAGTGGTAATTTATTTTGTAGGTTTCCATGTACTGGCTGACTAAAGGCTTTTAGGTATCTTACAGCCATAGCTAAGAATTGACTTTTCAGAGTTGCAGCTGGGCAGAGAAGTTAATTTTAGGTTTGCTGACTGAACAGCAAAGAAGAAAGAAAACCACCACAAATTAAATATTTCAGTTAACTTTTTCAGTTTCTAAACATAACTTTTGAGTCCCAAATCTAAAAAGAAACATTTGACTTATCCACCATCCAAGGTCCCTGTATACACTTGAATAGTCTCTCTTTACCCCAATTGTCCCAAAAATCTTGCATATTACTTAAATATGCCTTCTGGATGAAAATGAAAGGCTGAAAAATATAATTGGAAGAATCTGAGAGGTAAGAAAAATCAAAGTTATTTTTCCTGCAAAAAAAAAAAAGAGTTCCCACCAACATCGATAGCAAACAGGGAATATTTCAAGGTACAACCAGGGACATGTCCAGGCAGAGCTGGTGCCACTGGTGCCAGGCTGTAGCAGCAAAACTTGGGAGCAAATCCCCTGTCTTCAGCCAGGATATGCTGCTGTGGGATCACAGAGCACGGGCTGTTCCTGCCTGGTGTAGGTGCCTTGCTCCTGCCCAGTGGTTACTTGTACTGGGACAGCAGTGGCCTCCTCCAGCAGTGGCATCACTGCAGTGTTCTCCTGCCCTGTCTCATGGGCAGATTTAACACCCATCTCTCTCCCCCAGTCAAGAAGGGGCTGATGAAGCAGGAGGAGGTGTGTGTCATCGACGCCCTGCTCGCCGACATAAGGAAAGGCTTCACGCTGAGAAAGACAAAGAACAGACACGAGTCAGATGCAGTTCCTAAAGCCTCATCTGCAGAGAGCCCAGAGGAAAGCCAGTCTGGTAAGGACACAGACCTGACTGTACCTGCAGCTAGGCATTCCCATCTGCCTCTGAGCCTGAGCCAAGCACACACCAGCAAGAAGCCTTTGTGTTTGCATTTGGGGCATTTTATTTGAGAAGGCTTTGCAGCCAGTGCCAAGGAGAAGAGGAGCAGAGAGCCTTGAGCTGTTGTTAGCCAGATCTGTCACAAAATTGGCAGGAATTTGTAGCAACATGGCCTTGCATGTGTGTTGATAAACCCTCTGAGGTGCTTGGCTCACGTGTCAGCCATGGCACCGTGCTGATGGGGCACTGCTGTCAGCCCCACACAAGTGCCCTCCATGCTCTCAGGTCTCAGTAGCACAGTGTGCTGCTGCCTTGGAGACTGCTGCATCCCATCTTAGTCTACATTTGGGAGACTGAAGAAGCCCTTTAAAAAAGATAAGAAACCCTATTTGAGAAGTATCCAAGTCCTTTAGGTGCTTCTGAGGAGACAGCCCATGCATGGGTTTAGCTTTTCTTTGGTCTCTTGACCTCAGTGTCAGTGCAGATAGGCAAGTCCAAGGACATTGGTCTATCCATGGCTCTCCTAGACCTGCTCTGCAAGGGCAGGTTAAGGCTGGCTCATGGGCAGCCTTGAAGTCCTCACACAGCCAAGCCAGCAGTCCAGCCTGGTCCAGAACCTCACAGAACCTACCTCTTCCTGACATAGACGTTCAGGCTACATTGCAAGTCCCAGAGCTTCCATGGAAATCAGCCATTTTGCAGCAAAGACACATTAACACCTGCTGGAAACAAATCAGGGGCTTTGCTGATCTGGAGCCTGGGAGTCCAGCCAGGGTGACCATATGGGTATAAGCAGGGGAGGTACAGGGAGGATAAACTGGTGCTGCCTCTGCATGGCTGCTTTAGGGTCAGTGCTCCCTCCACAGGCAGCTGCTAAGCTGTAACCTCTGCAGGGTAGGTGCATCTTGGTTGATTCCTGGTGAAACTGCAGCTGTGCCTGATTGAGTGTTCTCTGTTTAAAGGAAAGAGCATTAAGGATCCACAAGCAGCAGGGAAGCAGACTGATGACAAGACCAAGCAAAACAAGGATGATCATCCCTCAGAAAGCACTCCTCCCTCAACCACTGCCCCGATGGAGACAGGTGGAGGTGTTACAAATGGTTCAGCTTCAGGACAGGTATTATCCAAAAACCGTGCTGGAGGAAGTTTGCCACTGGAGTCCCAGACCAAAATCCCCTCAGTGAGCATGGTGGAAGCTGATGGAGCCAGTCAGACCCTGCTGGGCCCCGGGATGGAGCAGGCAAACAACGTGGAAAGCCTCCAGGCCAGCACAAAGAGCGGCTCCCTTGCCTTCTCTGTGGCTGACATAGGCACCAGGATAAGCTTTGTAAGCAGCAGCTCAGCCTCTGCTCTGAGAGACCAGCCCAGCTGGACTAATGGGTCCATGTCAGGAGGCCAGGACAAGGAATGCCCAACTGATGGCTCAGAGAGTGCTCAGTCTGCTCCCTGCAACGAGGCTCAGCAGGCAGAGTCCAAAGAAATGACAAAGGAAAATGAAGACCCTGGTACAGACTCGCTGCTGGACATTTCTCAGGACAAGTCCTTCTCAGAGGAGCCGGCCACTGACTCCTCTTGTTCAGCAACACTTCCCCCAGAGCAAACCCACAGTGACAGGGAAAAGCAGAGGCCATCAGGAAAAAGGAAGAAGAAGAAGAGGCACAGCAAAAGCTACTCAGGTATTTTATAAATAGCCCTCGGGCACTGACTTAAATGTGGGAACCTTCCTGATATATTTGTATGCACCTGTTTCTTTCCACTTCAAGGCCCAATGCCCCCTGCCCCTAGAGTCACACTGTTTCATGCAGCTGTTATATTTTTTAAACCTGAAAGAGCTTTAAAAAAGAAAACCACAGGCATAGTTCATTCTGGTGACATGTATAAGTAGTTTATAAAGGAGTAATGATGAATCAATAATTAAAAAGCCCATTACACATACGCAGTAAAGATGGCAATAAGCACATCTGTCAAGTGTGCTAAAGACAGCTACAAGGCATGGTTATGTGCAAACAAGAGCTCCATTAGGCTCCAGAGCAGTGATTAAGAGCAGTTAATACTGGGTACTTAATCAGCAATCACCCCCTCTGAACTACTTATAAGCACATAAAAGCAGCAACATCAATGCTGCCTTGTGGTTGTTTGGTTTTTCCCCTCATTGCAAAAGCATTTTGCCTGACAACCTGCCCCAGGGGTACTTTAGGTAACTTCTAAAAATTAGGCCCTTAAACCATTTGTGCAGAGGGAGGTGGGGAGGTCAGTCACTGAAAAAGAGCATCTTGCTGATGCTTCCACAAGCATCGATCCTCCAGCTGGGCTGCCCTGCTGGGGCTGGGAGGGAGCTCAGCTCTGGAGCCACACAGGCCCCCTGTTCATACCAAAAGTCCTCAGCCAGTCCCAAACCTGGGAACAGTGTCCAAGTCCTTTAGGTCCTTTTATCCTTGGGTGGGCACCTTAATCCCAAATTGGAGATGCCTCATTGGGAAGACAAATGGGTCTGTCAGCCTTTAGAACTTAAAGTATACTTTCCAAAGCCTATTTCCTGCAAGATCCTGAGGTCAAACAAATGGGCAGGCAAATGGGAAAGTCTCTTTTTACCAATGCTTGCTGTTTTTCCTTTCAAGGAGGGTGGAGAAGAAAGGAAAGGAGGGTTTGAATACCCATTGCTGAGAAAAACAGCATAGGTTGAGCAGCTATCACAGAGGGACTTACCCTTAGCACCAGGGTTGTAGTTATTTACATTTCTAAACATGCCACTTTCCCCTAGTTAAAAACAAGCCAGGAATGAGAAGTGATTTCCTGTAACAGTGGCGCCCAAATTTGCTTCTCAGGAGGAGCAGAAGCTGAAGCAATGGGAGAATCCCATGCTCACAGCCCTTGCAATTCTTTCCTGACACCTGAAATTAGGATTTCTGCCTTAAGAACTGACCCCAGCCTTTGAAAGCCACAGGATTCCCTGGTCATTCAGGGATGGCAACAAGGGGGCTGGAACAAGATGATCTTTAAGGTCCCTTCCAACCTAAACCATTCAAAAATTATATGTTCTTAGGAGCCTCTCTGCTACGAGACAGTATTTTCATCATAAAAAGTTCCCTGTTGCTACCTTGGCCTTGCCATGATCAGATATATTTAGTGTCTCTCTTTTGTTCAAAAGCAGAGGTTGAGACTGATACTGGAGATATTAAAACAAAAAAAGATTGTGTGGCACAATGAGGTATGTAAACTCACAAAGGTGTTTTTTTTTGTGAACTAACCACAGCACTGGGACTTCACAGACCTAATCAGTATTCAGCATATCACCTAAGCTTTTTGTCTTTGTGTCTAATCACAAACACATTTTTGTTACTCTGATTTTTACTCTCCAGGGTGTTGATCTTGTGTTGAGTGGAGTCAGTGCTGATCTCCATTCACACAGGGTCACAGCCCACATGTTTGTCCTCTGTGTCAGCAGCAGCCAAACTGCTTCTCCCTGCAGATAATTAAAAGCCATTATTCTAACCAAACAATCAAACTTCATGTGATGAACAAAGTCCTTGCTTTGATCACATTATTTTCTCAAAAACTGTAAAAATGCAATTTCAGTACCTATCTCCAGCAAAGAACATTTGGGTTGCTTGTGGGTAACCACTCTCTATTAGCACTGTTTAAATATGGGTATCTGGAAAAGGGAATAAAACACTGGACCCAGGGACAAATACTAGTTGGGGCAAGATACCCACTCAAAGCTAAATTCAACTCCAGAGTTGCATACAAGTTCCCTGCATCCTTCACTGATGCTGGCAACCATGGTTGCCCCTTAAAAGGAGTTCCAGGATGAGAATTCCATTTGCAAAGCTTCCCCTGTTTTTACAGCAAGTGGAAAGAAAAGCAAGAAAAATAAACAACTGAAATTTCACTGTACTGAAATTGCATAGTTATGCATTGTCCTTTCCATGCTGATGAGCATCTCTTATGAACTAAATCAATATTATCAAATCGCTCTTTGTCTTGTTTCCTGAAAGGAATGTATTTATTCTCCAGCATCCCCAGTTCCCTGGGGCCAGGAGCCCAGCTGGGAGCCCTGTTCTTGCACAGAGACAGGAGGAATCTGTGCAGCATTTCCCCACAGGACTGCTTTTGTTCCTGCACCTGGAGCATCACTGCCAGCAAGAGAAAATGGGATAGACATTGGGTAGTTACAGTCCTGACTATTCCTGCCCTCCTTTTGGCCCTTTTCCTGCAGTACCATAGGATTGCATGATGTGAAAGTAGCTGTTAGTTTAAAAATCCTAAGGAAGGTTTCTTGCAGGAACAGAAAATAGTAACAATGAAGCATAGGTGAGAAGTACTCCAGGACCACTGGACATGCTGCATTGGAAGGGCAGCTGAGACCATGAGCTAAGCTTAAGTCACATTTTATTTTAAGCATGCAGGCTTAAAAAAACTCATATTTGAAAAAAAAATACAAAACACAGTTTTGCTTTGTCCTAGGAAGTCATAGAAACATAACACAGAGGAATGCATACAGTACCTTTATGAAGTCAGGCAGAAGTTTCACTGCATCCTTGGAATGCAGTGCCTGGCATTGCAGCAGCAGAGCCTGCCTAGGATTTGATGCCAGGAGGGCAGAGATGAGCTGCACCTCGAAACCTGCACTTTTTCTTCTTCTGTATGTCACACAGCAAGGGCAGCAGAAGCAAAACCCCATTTGCTTGTCTTAGTCTCCTGCCAGAGAGTTTCCTCTCCCAAATGCAGCTCCTTTCTTGATGAGACAGATAAGACAGAACTTCTTGGTAAGACAAATTCAGCCTAGAGTGTTACCAATCAGTATTTTTTCCTAGGATCTTCCATCTGATTTTTTTAAATTTTATTTTTATTTTATGTTTTGTTCCAAGCATACATGGTCTGTTCAGGTCCCCACTAATTCTCTTGGCACAGGATATTTCTTTCTCTAGTGGATTTGCTGATGTGGAAGTTAATGGATCTCAGTGAAGCCATAGGAATCTTCTTGTTTCTTGTGCAAATCCAGCTGCAGGGATCAAGACTCAAACCCCTTATGAGTCTTTAGAGCTTCCATAACAGCAGCAGATGGCAGGAGCAGCCTGTGGCTCTGTGATAATGTTTCAGAGCAGTAAAAGACTGTAATCAGCTACTGAATTCTTGCCTCACCTTGACCATATCTTATTATGCAGCAATTTCTGTAATAATGTTAGTGTCTTTAAATGTCAGCTTTTACACCTAAAGAATGCTATCCCACATTATATTCATGTTCTTGAAAGAAATGGTTTTGCTTTTTTTCCTCTGGAATCAAGGCACTGCTGCTCACACTGTTAGTGTGCACCCTGGTAACATCTCAACTCATTTCCATCCAAGTCCAGAAAGATCTTGAAGAATTATTTTATAAAGGTGACAGTAAAAGAGAGGAGAGACTCTACAAACAGCTGAACTCAAGAGAGCTGCTCTTTGAGTTTGCCTGCCTTAGACCCTAGAGAATCCCTACAGACAAATGTTCATGCCTGTTTGTGCAGCTCTCCTTTTCCTCCCATCTGTCTGTCACTTGGAATGGTTAGGGGAAAGAAAAGCCTTGAAAGCACAAGTCCATAAGCAGCTGGCCTTCAGCAACTGGGCTTTTGCAGTTTCCCTGCTCACAAATCTACTTGATTTATTCCCTAGAAAATAAAAGAAAAACCAAACTGTTAGTACAGACCAGCTCAGAGACCTCAGCCTCATGAGGAGTGAGAGAAAGGGCAGAAGGGCAGCTATGACCTGCATGTGGCACAGTGGCACATCAACCTTCACTTGCAAAGACACAGAAGGGATTGAGAGTCCAGGTTTTCCTTTAATTCTTGAGGGACAAATGCTTCACCTCCCCTTCTGCAGACCCAGTATTGTCTGTGGAGTTTTTAAATGGACTGTGGAATGTCATCAATCTAATGCTCATCTTCCTGCTAGGCCTTTGCCTTCATGTCTGCCTTTAGAAATAACATTTGATTCAGTTATGGACTGAGGCTACAGTGTGCTGCCCCATCCTTCTGACAGTCCTGCCAAATCCTCTAGATTTAGTTAGTTCAGCAACTTAATTCCCAGAAGGATATATATTGTTGGACTAACTAAAAGCAAAGTTGCCCAAACTTTGGAACATAAGGATTGGTGCTGGAAACATGAGGTTTTTATGAAGTACATCAAACTACCTGTTTTTAGGTTATCTGCGGAACAGATGGAACTGATTTCCCTAGTAGCACCTCAACCTTTAGATACACATGCATGTGAACAACTTTTGTTCATAGTTGCAAATAATTTTCATTTGCCCCTCTTCCTGCAGGTGTCATGGCAAGGCAGAAGGTATGAGAGAACCTCTCACATGTCCCTGGAGCGCTGCCAGCTTGGAGACTCCACGTTCTGCATCAATGAAATGCCACCATGGACAACTTCTGCCCCATGAAGACCCACAGCCTCTCCTCAAGCAGCCTTTCAATCCCTCCCCAGGACCTAAAGAGCCTCCCCAGGGACTTTGGAGCCCTCAGCCTGTGCCTGCAGTGGGCACCTGTGGGGGCAGGGGACGGTTCTGTGCACAGTGACCATGAAAGGGTCAGGCCTGTCCTGGAAGCCAAGCCTTTCAACCTGCTCTTAGGCCAAACTCTTCTTGAAATGACAGCTGAGTGTGGCCCAAGAACAGACTGCAGTGTTTAGCCCTCAAAGAAGTGTTAAAAACAGCAGTGCCTCAATTAAATTAAGGGTATAAATTAAGCAGTGGCTGCACCATCAGGGGTGAAGGTGTGTTAAGTCCCTCTTCTCATTGCCCACTGACAATTTATATTGGGGCAGGTCCAAGACCCAGGTTAGACAGTATTTATACTCTCAGTCACTAAAAGCAAGGGAAATTGGTTACAGGGGGAAAAAATGTAAAAGAAAATGTATGTATTTTAGTAAGCATATGGCCATATAAACAGTGTCTGGTTCCTACATGATGCTTATGTGCAATTATGTTGAAGTGCATCAGTAGTCTTAAGTAGTCTTGTAACACATGCTGATGCATCCATCAACTTTTGGAGAACCAGGGCCCTGGTTTCTTTTACTAAAGCAAAAAGAAGAGGTTTTCCAGAGTGATCTACTGGACACATTTTCAGCTTATCCTGTAGTAAATCTCTGGGTTTGACTTCCATTGTCAGCTGCTTGTACTCGAGAGTTGATGTCCAAGCTGCAGAACATGTGGAATCATGTTACTTTGGCTTTAAAACTGGGACTGTGCAGTATCGTGTTTTCAAAATTCAGAGCTTTATTTCTCAAGTTTTGTAATAACACTGTATAATAATTTTGTACATAGCTGTCCATTTAAAATGATCTATGTTTGTTGAATGGTGTGATATGTGCTGAAACATAAATCCAGTGGAAGAGCTGGGTACATTTCAGAACTGTTCATTTATATGGTAACTCACTGTGGCTAAACTAATGTGCAGGCTAAAGCTTATTTTGCTTTGCTTAATAGGACTTGTAATGTCCTTGTAATACTGAAAACTTAGAAGTGCAACCAAGAATTAAATCACTGGTTTGCTTTAACCAAGGCATCACTAGCATATTGAGAACTGGTCAATAGAAGCAGAGATGGGCAGGTTCAGTGCAGAGTAGCACAGCCCTGTTGCAACAGAAAACCCATTACTGTTGGCAGAACCAGGCATACCCTCAAGCATTCCCTGTAGAACCATGTCACCCAGGTTTGATTTGCAGGACTGTCTCTGTCACATCTACAGGTTTCCCCTTTTTTCCCCTCTTTTCCACTCTCAGAGCACATCACCCAAGCACCATCCTTTTGCTCTTCAATCTAGCTCCACTGCTCTCAGATTAGACTCCAAGCTGCAAAAACCTGAGTATTAAACACATTCTCCCAGCTCTGTGTTTCCAGAAGAGCCTGCAGCCCAGGCTAGCAGTGCACAGCCAGCCTCCTCACCACTCCACTGTTTGATCAATAGGAACAACATCATTTGGAGATGCAGGACTGGGGAACAAACAGGTTTTCTGGGTGTTACCTAGGGAACCTTTCCTGCTGATGCCCCACTAACTGCTCACTTCAGTTGCTACAGCATGTGTCCATTTCTCCATCTGGGTCTTTCAGCTTCCCTCATTTCCACCCAGAGAGAGCAGCCCATTCCCACAGCCAGAGTTTTTATTACTCTGTGTGCTTACCTTGGCCTTTAAAGAGAGGGGTTTTGGCATTATCTTTCCCCTGCTTTCAAGAGTTTACAAAGAAATGGGTTATTTTGAGCCACCAGAGGCTCTTTGTTCAATAGTCATCTGTAAATTATCTATTCCATCACATCCCAATCAGCAGACTGAAGCACAACATTTATAATTTATTGCTCCAGAGTGGCTCTGCTTCCATTACAGTGATTATTTAGGAAGAAAAGAAGAAAAGAATTAGAGTAGGTCAGATACTGATATTCAACTGGGATGTGCAGTTTTGTTCCATTTATAAGCTTGAAATAAAGCTCATGATCCTGAAGATTTTTCAGTGGTTGCAAGACCAAATTAATTGTTGGTAAAAAGAATATCAAGGCCAATTCAACAGAGCTGTGGTCACTTAGCCACAGGTACAGACCTCAAAATAGAATTCTTGTGGTGTATTATAGCAACTGCACATGGAGTCTGGTTTGTAAACCAGGCTGTGACCACCACAAACTTCTTGCTGCCAAATAAGTGCATATTCTGTAATTAAGCATTGGCTATGTGATAAAATGAAAGTACAGGAAAAATCAGCAGAAGTCTTTTCCAAATATTTCACATCAAAAATCAGCTATGTTTAGTGAGATGGATTTTCAGGGTTAGTTTTTGGGGAGTTCTGGTTGGTGGCTTTTTTATCTCAGTATTGAAAATATTTCAAAGATTAGAATAAAGATAAATACTTGGTGAGTTTCCTTTCTCTGGTGAGGATGGGGAAGACCTATGATTCATGAGAATTCATCCATCACAGCCCAACATTTTCCACATAGGATATAAAGCACCCAAGCACAATTGTCATTTATGCTTAGTAATAATTACCAATGGTTTTGCTGTTCTGCCAGTTCCCTCAGTACCCTTGGGAGGATCCCATCCAGCCCCATGGATCTGTGAGTGCCTAAGTGGCACAGCAGGTCACTGACTATTTCCTCCTGGATTGTGGGGGGCCTCTTCTGGCCTGAGGATAACCAGTCTTACTGTTAAAGACTGAGGGAAAGAAGACAGCTTTTTCCTCATCTGTGGTGGTAATGTTCCCCTCCACTTCCCATAAAGGATGGGGATTTTCCTTGTCTCTCTTTTGTTGGGAGTATATTTATAAAAACACTTTTTATCATCTTTCACAGCAGTGGCCAGATTGAGTTCCAGCTGAACTTTTGCCTTCCTAATTTTTTCTCTACATGACATCTCAATATCCCTGTAAGTGTTCAAGAAATGAGCTGATGTGACACTTAGTGCTGTGGTTTAGTTGGCACAGCAGTGTTTGGTCAAAGATTGGACCTAATGATCTTGGGGGTCCTTCTCCAATGTTAATGATTCCATGAAAAAAAAACAGAGATATATAAATGGAGCTATATCTAGTTCATGAGCACCACCACAGCCTTGCACTGTACCTGGAGCATGGCTGAAATCTCAAAGCTATGCCAGTACCTTTTGGGCTGAGTGTGCCATTTGATCCTCTCCTACATTCCATACAGCCAAGGGGGCTGAGAAACACCTTCAGTTCCAGTCAGAAAGAGGCAGGATACATTGAAATAAAAGAAAAATGCATAAGCTTGTTTCAGCAATATTAACCAGTTTCCATTTGTCTGAACATAAAGCCTGGATCTACAGCTTCATATTTCTGGTACACAGTAATCAAGTGCAAGCTTACCAATGCTAAACATCAGCACTGAAGGAACCCTGTCTCGTTCTGTGTGGTAATAGTCATGGCCATGAAATATGGGTGAACATGCTAGTCATGAGGTTATGTCCACATAATGTGTCTGAAAGCAAAGTTATGAATCAGCTCCATCAGAAACCACATTTTGTTTGGCCACCTCACAATCAAAACTGGGCAGGATATGATAAACAGCTTTCCCATTACTAGAGGTGTGACTACAGAGGGTTAAAAATGGGGCAGTGACAGGATCTCTCTAGATGTTTGCAATTACTGCCTGGTGTCAGTCTTGCAAAATAACCACATGATTTGCAGGATTTGCAATGGAAATTAAGTCCATAGTAAAGAAAAATGTTTCTAATTCCCTAGTTCAGAGCAGGTACTAGACCTTAAATACCAGGGGAGAATTTGATCACTGCAAGTTAATCAACATATTCAGTCAGCTCTGTAAGTAACTCACCCCTTCATCTGTGCTGTGCTAGCACTTAATTCACATTAGGAACTCTCTAATGCTTTCTTTGCTGCAGCATAAACAACTCCTGCAAGAGCTGTGTGTGACAATTCACACAGAGCCAGGTGTTGGTAGGAATTAGCAGGAGCCCTGTGCTTCCCTAATGGAGACTTTAAGCTGGCTCAGCTTGCATTACTCAAAGTCAGAAGACAAGGATCACTCCCTGGCAGTCAGCTCCTATCAAGTCAGTTTAGATACACTCCTAGCCTGTCAAAGGAGGTTTTCCCTAACATCAGCAGTCTTTGCTGATGACACCTACATTATTACAGTTATGGTTGGTTTGTCCTGTTCAGGGCCTGCAGAACCTGATGTGTTTGTCTGGTATTATCTGGTAATTATGCTTCATACAGCATAATCTGCTATAAATTTATTGATGAATTAGTGACAATTAATGACCAAATCCATCAGTCAGAATAGATGAAGAAACAGGAGAAGCAGAGACAGCACATGCAAAAAGGGTAACAGGTCCATGAAATCTGGCCTGTAATTCTTTGAAACCCACAACTTCTATAATTAAAATTAAACCCTCAGAAGCACACAGTTTCCAGGACTCATCCTTTGAGACCACCAGGTTTTTCTATACACTTTACCATGTTTTCACAGCTCATTTAGACAAAACCAGAGTAGTGATGATGATCCTCTGAAAGGGAGCTTAGACAAAACTATTTCCAGGGTCCTTTCCAACCAATGTTTTTATGATTCTCTGTTCAGAAAAAAGCATATACAGGAGAAGTAAAAAAGATAGTAAAAAGAGTCCAGAAACTCTTTCAGGTCTGTATGTTAATCCTCTTTGGTGAACCAGTGTCATACACAAAAGAATATGCCCCAGGGGTAGTGACTGCATTCACCATACCAGCAGTCTACAAATCCATCCTGAATCACAGACAAATGGTTTGTTTTTCTAAAATACCTCCTTCACTGGAGAGACACCAAGCACAAGAAGCACAAGAGCACAAGGAGCACAAGAAAGAAGTTTTCTCCCTCCAGGTATTTTCAACTGTCCTATACCTTGCTGGAGGTCTAGAGGACAGAGAAGAGTCCCTAATCTCCACAAGGCAGGTTCTGTGACAGGCACAGCTGCTGGCAGAGATCTGGGGGGAAACTAGCACAGCTGCATGTAGATCAAACAAGAGCCCATACAGCAATCTCTTCAAACTGTGACCTATCTCAAACCCAGCAAAAGTCCAAAGATTAAAGCTATTATGTCCTGTCCTTAATCCCTTTCAGCTATACAAGGCCCAACTGGAGTAACTGTTGACTTTTCTTTCAATTTCGAAGAGTTCATCCCTATTCTCTACAAATTCCTCTGCTGATCCTAGAATATGTCTTCTCCCAGCCTCCTGCTTTTCAAGTCCATCCCCATACTCCACAAACACTTTCCAGGTTCCTTGGACTCCCTCATCTCTCTGCTGCAGGGCCCAGAGACCAGCAAAGTGGTCTCAGCAGCAGTGCCTCCTAACATCTGCCACCCACAGCTGCTGCTGCTGGCCCAGGCTCCTGCTGCAGCAGATCCCAAAGTTCCTGCCTTACCACCAGCTGCCAAAAAGTGGAGCCAGTTCCCTTAGAGGACCTTTTCATTAACTCCATGCCTAGGACAGAGTCCACAGGCATTAAACACACACCCTTCACAGCCACATTCCTACCAGCAGCAGTTACACAGTGAAAAGGGAGTGTTTTCACTTTGTTTCCAACTTTTTCCAACTGCTTCCGTTTTCCAACAGCCTCCAGCTTTTTGATATGAGGAAATGGAGGCACAGCAGTAGCTGGATCTTAATGAGAGGGGGACTGCAAAGACTAAAGAGGGTTTTTGTAGGCAGAGCACTGAAATTAAATGCCAGCAACTTGGGCTACTGAGATTACTCATTTTCTGCCACTGGCTTCCTAAGAGGCTGTGGGCAAGCCCGGAACCTGTGCCTCAGTTTCCCCATCTCTAAAGTTGGGGTAAGGGCTTCCTTTGAAACACTTTGACAAACATTGATGAAAAGTACCACAACAGAAATATTGTTAGCAAAAAATATGTATATATATATTTTTCTCTACTGTTTGCAGCCAGACTAGAGTCAAAACAAAAGGAAGAGGGGAACTAGCAAGGAATTACTGTTCCCCTAAGGCCTCTCTTACCCCAGGTTGCAGAAAAACCTTGAAAACACCTAGGAATGTATCTGAAAGAAAAAGAGTGACTTATAGTGAGAAGATTGCTTGTGCAAGAAAGGATTAAAATTCCTATTTTCTCCTACTTATTTTTATCCTTGTAAGAATCATAATCATCAAGAATAAATTATAAGAGTTGTAAAGTCAACAGTGAGGAATATTACACCAGGAGCATCTTAATGCAAGTCAGTGCCTGAATCCAGAGCAAAGCAAGTGGAGCCCATTGGGAGCTAATGAACAACAGCTTTGTTCTAGTTAGGGAGCAGCTGTCTGCATAAACAAGTGACTAACCCTCTCCCCAGTTGGGTTATACGTCCTGCTGCTCAACTCCAGCCATTTGGTAAGAAGAACATCTTTATATCCTCAAAACTATCTTACACTGCAGATATTGACTTTGTGCTTACATTTCTGGTGGTTACCTTGAATGTGTGTGGGGCACAGCTTTTAAACAACTTCCCCCTCAAGAGAAAACTTTTAGGTATTTATAGCATACAAGGGAAAATATCAGGTCTTCTGAAACATTCATTGAAATCCCTGTTTATAGTATAATAGTGACCAATAAATGAAATTCCCATTACAAAGAAAATCAAGTTTAACAAAAGAGCACAGCCCCATATCAGTCCATTAGCAACGCAAGCAGTGAAAAATTGGGAATGTTTGCATGATCCAAATCACAAAGGTAAGATATTTTTTTTTAATCTGACTTAAAATTCTAAACCCTATGCAGTCAAATTACAGCTTCTCTTTCAAGGCTAATGAGGAATGTGCCAATTTTTAGCATGTCAGTAGTCAGATTAAAAAGTGGAAATGAAAGCCTGTATTGTGGTGGTCCTCAAGCATCATCAGCTTTCCCCATAAAACAAAAAGTTGTAGTAGAGCACTGAAAGCAGCTTACCAGTTAATTGCAAGTTAACTGATCCAACAGGATCATCAGAATTGGGCTGATGTATTGAGTCAATCTCAGTTCCCTGCCCTGCCTAAGTGGTGCCTGTGCAAGTGCTTGTTTGGCTGCATTGAGATGTGTGTATATTTATGTATGTATTCACCAGGGAGGGGAGGCTGCACTTTCTAAGGAGAAATTTCACACTGAGATTTCTGTTTAAAATATACCCACAAGCCCATTTGAACATTATCAGCAATGTAAGTTACAGCTGCCTTGAAGTTATACTAAAGCTTTAATCTTTTTAAAAGCATGGATTTCCCTACATAGTCTCTAAAGTATAATCTTTGGAGATACATTATTATAAGCCTATTTATCATTCAAAGCATATTAGCTGTTCCTTGTATAGTACTTCTTGTTAGTAGGATTTTTAAAATAAGTCTTTTCCTTACACAAACCCTGTAGCAATTTAGATGAGCAGTCTGATTAAAAGAAAAAGAGCTTCCTAATTAATAGTCTTACTGATTCTCCCTATAGCTTAATTAAAATAAACAAGCAGCAGAATTTTAACATGAGCATTTCTAATAAGATTTTTTTTTAATCAGCTCATTTTACTCCTAATACTTCTAGTAGAAAATGGCTTATTTCTCATTAGGCTTTCTCATTTCTCATTAGGTTTTTTCATAGGGCTGAATCCTTCACTTGTCCTGTTAGGGTAATTACAGGCATATGTACAAGTTTACCACAAAAATTGTGAAGTCCTAAAGGGGATACATTAAGTTGTTTACTTAAATTAAAGGTAAGCCTGCTTTACCTTTGGGGAAACTGCTTTTTTGAAAAAAAAAAAAAAAAAAAAAAATGGAACTCAACAACAAATTAATTCAAGTAAACTGCAAATGAGGTTAATATTAATTTTCTGTTATAGGCCTTTGACTTAGTTATTTTAGCTGGTACCATTTAGTATGTAAATCAAATGTTATTTACTGGCTGATTTAACATTTAATGTTTTTAATGTAAGCCATTCTTACTAAATTAAGACTGGAAAAAAACCCCAAAATTTATTGCTTTTGCCTTAAATGCATTGGTTCCCAATTTTACTGGGGCTGTAAGAGCTGGAGAGTATCATCATTATGACCTGCTAGGTTTCAAAGCAAACTCTTCCAAATTATAGGAGATGTTTTACATGTACACTATGGACTAGAGATACATCAATTGTAGGTTTTAATGCAGCTTAATGTGTTTTTTCTGTGTTAGTTAACTGTCCAAAGTTGCTGTATCAGGAGGAAAATGGTTATTCATAAGTATTAACCCAGCTCTTTGAGAACACAAATGTGGTGTCTGTACCAAAAAAACCTTGCATGCTGCACTGGAAAGTCCCCTAGTTAAAATTGGTGGTGCTATTAATGCATGTTTTGTTCAGGAGCTTTGTTTCTGCCTCCATATAGTCCCTGAAATGCTGCACCTACTGTGTCATTTCTGAAGCATTGATAGTTTGCTTACTGTTCCCCTTTTACCATGTGCTGCTCCTACCACTTTTGATGGTCATTGCTGTAGAGGTTGTAAAGAGAGAAACCACACAGCAGCTCCAGGACTGAGATTAAGTGTCCCAAGACACTGCTCATCCACGAGAAATGCAATTGTTTGCAGAGGGAATGTTTGCTCAGTCAAGCAAACAAAGCCAAAAATTGAGCCAGCAAATGCTCTACTAACTTTGGTAGGACTGTCTTCACGTTTAAAACTGAGCATACATACAAGATAGGGACTTCTGCAGTCTTTTGCAAGAAGCTCTGAGAGAAACTGTAGAGTCTCAAGACAAATACAAAAATTTTCCCAAGATTAAATTTTGGTTTAAGTGTGAAATAGGAAAGATAATCATAGTCATTTGATTATTCATTGATAATCATAGTCATTTCCATGTGTAGTCACAAATACATAAGCAACTCACCCTGAATCCTCCCCAGCTATAGCTTGTCTACTTTATTAGGCTATTTTGAGAGTTTCCCTTTAAATCCCCTGCACCCTTCTGCACTGAAGGTAAATTGTGGCAACATGGATTTTCAGGGTTAGGTGACTGTGTCCCTGCTGTTTGAGATGTCCTCTCTATAAAGCAACTGTAGTAAGTTCTGTAGGATGTATCCCTTTGCCCCTTCATTCGTCCCACTGAATGGCTGATCAGCACGGGGGAAAATACAGCCAGGTAGGTTATTTGCTTACTATTCTGATAGCATTTGCTCTGTCTTTTTTATGTATTATAACAAGAATGTAGAAGGATCAAGAGAAGTCAAAAATGAATTTTATGGACAAGACTGCCTTGCTCCTGACTCACCATGGTGAAACTGCTACGAACTGTCACTTGTAAAGCAATTAGAAATATTCTTGTTGTTCACCTTCATATGAAGGTCACTGTTATTTCTGTGTCTGTAGCAATTACAAGTAGGGAGCAGTCACGAGAAACTTTGCTAATCCATGCACCTCCTTGTCTTGTAGAGCAGAAAAATGGGACCAGGACAAGCCATGGAAACTCTGCTATCAAGCATGTACTGCTCAAATCGCCACAAAACAGTGTCTAGAAGATCTGTTCCAAAGGTGAACAAATGCATTCAAGTCAATATGGACTTGGAAGAGGAGAACCCCAGTGCAGACCTAAGACTTTCTCCAACTGGCCTTTCTGGGGAGTCAGAGCATTGTCCAGGGAACACATCACCTTCCCAGAAAGACGTTTCCTCTTCCTCCCAAGAACAGTCTGTCATGCCAGCTCTGCTACCACAGCCGCCTTCACCTCCACCACTGCCTCCTTGGTGCAAGGCGCCTCCTCCCCCTGTTTCCATGCCTGGCATAAATGCCCCATCACTCCCATCTCCTCAGCCATGCAGCAGTCCTGAGTGCAGTGATCCCAGCTGTGGATGTGGGAAGCAGCCCCACACTAAGAAGGCACCGATGCTGAGGATGAAGGTGCTGCACTGGCAGAAGCTCCCCTCTGACGTGGTGAGACGTACGTGCGTGTTTGGGCTGAGGGGCTCCTGCACTTTGCAGCCAAAGGAAAGCACTGATCTTGGGGGGCTAAACCTTCACCCATAAGTCAGGTCACACAAGTGGTCCCATTGCTTGCTCTCAATCACAAAATAAATATGGAAAGGCAGTCCTCTGCCAATTAGTGGAGGAAATAGTAGTTTGGGAGAAGCTCAGAGCTGGGGCTTTGTGGCTGCTGGAGTTACCTTCTGTTAACCTCTCAATCTCTATTTGTTACTTGTTAAAGGGGTGTTGTGAGTCTGCACTGATCAAGGTTTGCAAAACACTCTTGAGTGTGTGGCATGGAAAGATCCTTTGAATGATCATGTTCTCTGGTTCTTCTTAATGAACTGCTGGCACATCACCAGTAAGTGAAGTCTCAGCTGAAGCTTTTGCTTTGCTTTTCATGTTCTTGCACAGCCAGATCTGAGATCTGAGGCTGAAAAAAAAGATCTGAGGCTGAAAACCCTTGTCAGTAGGGCTGGGGAATGTGTACCCTCAGGGTAGCACCCAGCTTCATTTCATAGTGACTATAGCCATGTGATTTGTGTGGTGTTTCAACCAAAATAACCCTAAGAGTCTGTGGTTACTGTGTGCCAAAGGGACTTGAAAGTTTTGTTCAACTTCCAGCAAAGAGGCTGGAAACACATCTCCAGTTTTGCTGCAGTTTTTAATATTCAGTTCACACAACACAGATCTCAGTTGTTCTTCCTTGCTTATCTCTAAGACAAGGGGACATCAAGGGCAAGAACTTGCTGCTATGATAAAATTTATAAACACAGATGTAAAAAAGCTGAGCTGTGGGCTGCTTTTTTGTGCAGGGGCACAAACTGAGATTCATCCCCAATGCATTCAGTGACACTGTTGCAATCTCCCCTAAAGCACAAGGAGGTGAGATACCATCTTAAAGGTTCCTGTGTTGTACAAGATCATGTTTTGAAGTTCTGTTTGTTACTTTGATAGGTCCTGGTGATTCTGGTAATAATGTTGGGCTTGGGAGTCCTTATCTCTTGCAAAAAGAGATATTTACCTAATTCGATGCAGCATCCCCTATTTCAGTACTACAATCCTCCAATGTGTAGCTGGTCAGCAGTAGCAAAAACAATTTGGAGCAGCCCATTAAGTTCATCTGCTGCCTTCAGCTCAGTGAATTGAATGTGGCAGTGGCCTTCCAGGTTTAATTAGGCTTCAAACCTTTGGGATGCTCTCTGTTGGAGCTGTCACTCTTAAAAAATTCACATTAGTCCAGGGCTAATGAGCATCATATTTCATTCATCCTCGAAAGTGTTTTCCCTTTTACAAATCACACTGCCTTGAAAATGCTCCTGTGGTCCATCTTGAGCTTTTATTCTTTTCCAGAAAGCCACTCCATATGGGCTGTGATGCCAAGCAGCAGGAAGGAGCTTGTGGAACCTGACTACACAAGCTTGGAGCTTCTTTTCTCTGTCCCACCAGGGACGCCTACAGAGAAAACAGGGCCAAAAATAAAGAAAACAAAAGAGGTACTTGGACTGCCCACTTTGTGTAGAAAATGGCAAATTTCTTGGAAGTGAAAAGCTTATTCATTCTTTATTGTCAATCATTTATAATAAGAAAGTTTGAAATATTTTGAGATCCACTGCCTGAGGGTGCCTTAAAAAAAAGCACAGGGAAGGTTTAGAATGAAGCAAGTTGAAGTAACCCTGCTGAGGGATAGGTCTTCATCTAAGACAGGGAGGACATGGGAATTTCAATATTCATTCTTATAAACTGGAATAAAAAAATCTATTTCCTTCTCTATGCCTTTGCCTCTTTCTCCTTCTAAAATAGATCTAATAGCCTGTATTATTATCAATTACTTGGGGTTTGATCAATGAAGGCTATTGATAATATTATTACCAAAAAGAATGAATCTCACCCAATAAACAAACAAAAGCTCTAGAAAATCTGTTAAACCCAAGGTAAATTAATTTCTACCTGACTGATTTTTTTTCCTTTTTACAGATCACATTTATAAGTCCAAAGAAAAACCTCCTTCTGAGTATATTTCTGAAGCAATTTAAGTGGTAAGATTTGGAGAATAACATTTGATTTACTGATTTGATGTGTCTATGTGTTTATTCAGATACTAAATTAATTTAGGAGAAATATTTTGCAAGTACTATCTTTCTTTAACAAGAACTTGGGGTTTTTTTTGTTTGTTTTTTGTTTGTTTGTTTGTGGGTTTTTTTTGGTTTTTTTTTGTTTTTTTTGGTTTTTTTTGGTTTTTGTTTTTTTTTTTTTTTTTTTTTTTTTTTTTTTTTTTTTGGTTTTTGGTTTTTGGTTTTTTTTTAAATGATGAGAGGTGAAAGTCTCTTTCCAGACAATTAATTTTTCTGGTATTAAATCTAGAATGGACTACTAATTCCTAAAGAGACAATATTCATAAATAATAGTACAATTATGTAGAAACATGTTTTTGTTTGGTATTATTCTCATAAATATCAAATTCTGGCAGGAACTGTTAGTGGAGAATGTTGAATGGAAGTTTCAAGTCACTTCATTGCTTTTAAAGAGGCATCACCAGGGGTTCAGATCCAAACTCATACATAGTTTTTATGTGCAGTTTTTCTATAAATAGGAAACAGTTTAAATAATAAAACAAATGGAAATTTACCAAGTCGCAGCTCTCAGGGAGGGGTGGGGGAGGAAAGGAATTTGTATTAGTTTTTAGGAAAATATCTTTACTCTTGGATTCCCTGAAACTGTGGCAGGATGATGATGGATGTTCTGCTCTCTGGCCTTTGTGTCACGGCCCATGTTAAAAAGGTTTCAAGAAGAAACTCAACCAAGAAGTCTCTTTTCATTAAGAATCAGAATCAGTCAGAGGGATGTTTTAAATTATCACTATTCTTTTTCCATAACAAACTGCTCCTCACTGGGGAAGAATGGTGCACAGTCTAATGCAGATGCTATTTCCTCTCCCTGCATGATTCCCTGGGCAGTGGTTGAGCTCTCCTGAGAGAAGCTGGTGACTGTGGGATCAAAGAGCTGAGCCCCACTGCATTTGTGAGGGATGAGGCTGTTCTGGAGCTGGGTGCTGCCTCTGTAGTGCTGGTGGCCAAGGGAGCACGGATTTCCAGAGCCCAAGCCACAGCAATCTGGAATAATTTCAAACACTGCCAAAGTTTCAGGCAAGGATTTGAGTTAGAACCTTCTGGGTACCATTGATTTTATCCTTGTCTTTGCTGCAAATGGTGAAGAATTCAAATGCAAATACCTTCTCATTGACTCTGGATACCCACAGTAAAAGCAGAGCTTTGGGGTTTGTTGTGTTAGTATGAACAAGGGCCAAAAAGCACACCTAAATTATAAGGAATATTGCTTTAGGCTTAAAAGAAAAACCTTTGCATTTTAGTATCTCCACTGTACTTTTGAGGACTAAGATCCAAGCTGTAATGGGAAACAAGTATAGTATGAATTATTTCAGTTGCTCCTGGAGTGCCAGCAGAGAGATTGAGGTCTTTTTTGTTGTGTTACTCCCCCAGTCCTCCAGAGCACTTCTCTCCTTCTTTCAGCTCCAATGAAGAGATTGCTGCCATGATTCAGAAAGGGGATAGATCCAAATTGAATGCTGAGATACTGAAACAGCTACTTAAACTGCTGCCTGAAGGCCAGGAGGTATCTGTTAATGTGTCATTCTGGTGAACTTCAGTGCTTTGTGTGCTCAGCTTGAAACACTTGTCCTGCTAAAGCAAAAAGCTGTGACTGGATCCCACATCCTTCTGCTGCATCTAGGTCAATGATATTTCAAGGCAGAGTGGTGGGAAATCCATCCCAGCAAGTCTGGCTTCTTCACACAGGGATCAAACAAGAGTGTGTTGGGAGACTCAACACAGGTGTAGACAAAGTGCTGCTCTCTATCCTGTTATTTTAATTATCTGGATGAAGAATATCACTATTTGTGGACTTAGGCAAATAGAGAGCCTTTCAGAGCAAGATTCAAAAAGGAGAAGGGGAAAGGATCCATCTTTTTAAAGAGGTTTCTGGGTGTCTGTGCATTATAGCTTGCTGAATTCCTGCTTATAGATCAGGAATTCATCCTATGCTGTACAAAGGCAAAAGACCTTCCAGTCAAAACAAAACCTACATGTTTGCCCTTGAAAACCAGTTCATACATAGAATTTATTCTTCATCTACTTTACTCATATTGCCTGTGTACGCAGCAGGTTCAGAAAAGTCAGATTCATGCCTGTAAGAAGAAAATGGCACCAGAAATGTTTGTGTGGTTATTTTCCCTGTTAAATGAAATTGTGTGGTTATTTTGCTCTTTTGTCCCCTTAGATAAATAGCCTGAAATCTTGCAAAGAAGAAAAATCACAGCTGGCAAATACAGATAAGTTTTATCTCCATCTTTTGGAAGTTCCCAGGTAAGCAAAATCTTCCTTGTCTCTGAGTGTGGTTCTCATAAGACTTGTCCATAAAAATTAAGGCCTCTGTTTCTTGTGCTAGAGGGATATTCCTGACATCCAGTCTTCAGGATAAATCATCTGACTGCTATTTGTAGACCTCATATGAGAATTTTTTTCCTTCCCAAAGGCCAGAGAGACTTTCAGACACCTTTGGCAAACTACAGTTAAAATAACCTTGGTCTGAAAAAACCCTTGAGTGTTGAGCAGCTATTCCTGTGTGGCATGAAGCTGCAGACTGAATCCTGTCACCAGGCTGCTGATTCACTCCACCCCTGGGCTGCAGATTCCAGTTCACCCACTGGAGAGCCCACAAATCCATGAGTGAATCACAGCAGTGCCTGTGCTCTCACCACCTCCCCAGTTTTTACCAAGTCAAATGAGGTGCACACAGAGAACTCTTTCTGCTGTTCACAAAAACATGGTGATATGTTATAATTAATAGCAATAGGCCTCCATAAATCTGGTCAGTTGCCATGCCACAACCAGAGACATTTTGTTGAAAATGTGGTGGTGAAAATGTGGCTTTTCATTTTCTCAAACTTCTAGCTGAATTCAAAAGTACTTAGGAAAATGTTTTCCTTACACATTATTAATCTGTGATGAAGCATAAATGTCATTAAAGGACATCACTGCCAAAATATTTCAAATTTCTGTTTGTGAAGTTAAAAGGAAATAAAATCCTGGCTAGTGTTGCCCAGGAACTGTAAAAAATTATGGCATCATTATGCAAGGTAGTCACTGCCAGATGTCAGTCCAGCATTGCTTTCTGAAAGAGGAGATAATAATTGTTTCTAGGACATCTTTGGAAATATCTGTGTTTGATTTATTTATAATCCAATTCTCATGTCAGGGCATTAAAGAGACCATAAGAATGTTGGTACTGCACTTTGCCTAAAATGGATGATGCTCTTGCTGAACACAAGTCAATTAATCAGGCCTGTGGGGTTTGTTTCTTGTGGTGTTTGCTGTGGTTTTTTCCACTGATCTCTTTTTAGCTACCAGTTGAGGATTGAATGTATGCTGATTTGTGAGGAAACAAAAAATCTGCTGGAGTGTCTGTGGCCAAAAGCACAAGCCATCAGGACAGCCTGTGAAAGTAAGTACATCAGTGCTGCACCAGTGCCTGGGCTCAGCCACTTTCTTCTATTTGATTAGCATCAGTGGTAGCCTATGCTATAATGTAATCAAAATTAACCTTTTAATTGCTGAATGTGTAGCAAACATCAAAATGATTCTGCAAATTCTTGCTCCTAGATTATATTCTGAAGACTTGCAGTTTGTGCTGTTCTGCTCTGAAGTAGTAGTTCTGCATAGAAAGCAGGAGATTTCCTTTATCAGAGAATCACAGAATGGTTTGGATTGAAAAAGGCCTTAAAGATGATCCCATTCCAACCTCCCTGCCATGGGCAGGAACACTTTGCACTAGATCATACTGCTCAGAGCCCTACCCAACCTGGCCTTGAACATTTCTGGGGTTCACAGAGGCATTTAGGTTGGGAAAGATCTCTAAGATCACTGGGTCCAAGGGTCATTGATCTCCTGTTAAACACCTAAACTGCAAACTTTTATATTTACAAACAAAACAGGGCTATACCTGGATGTCTCATGTCAGTGCTATGGTTATTCTTTATTGGGATGCAATCAACAACTCTCTCCAGTCCCACCCTGACATCCCTGTGCCCCCTGGATCCCATTGTGAGGGTCAGTGTTTCTGTTCTAATTCTGCCAAAAACTTTATTCTTATCCCAGATTCCCCTGCTAAAATATGCATCTTTTGATTATCGCTCTCACCAACAATGATAATGAGGCACAAGGCCCTTTGCTTTTCTTAACTAGAATAATATGTGCTGGGAATGAGGACTGTAGACTTCACAAATTTATACGCTTTCTTGTATGTGGTTCTCCTTCATAAGGCAGCTGCAGGGCTGACACATCTATACTCCCAACTTAATGGAAAAACTAGTTTTCCATCTACTTGTAAAGAAGAGATCACAATAGAAAGTTACTCATTCCACTTCCATTCAGCTCATTTATTTCTGTACTGGTATTTTTCCAAATCCATAACAGTGGCTTGACATAATCTTGGATGAAAATTTTCTTACCATCACTGTCAAGCTGAAGGAAAATGCTATTTCATATAATCTAATTTATTGAGTATCTCTCTTCTTATTCTTCAGCAATTCTTACCAGTCACCGACTGCCAGTTTTCTTCCAATTGATTCTTAAAGTTGGCAACTTTCTGAACTATGTAAGTAAAATGATTTCTTTGCTTGTTGTATTCTAAAGATAACAGAAAATAATGCAAGACTTGAAAACTCAAGGAAGGAACTTTTTTCCATATCTTCTAGGGGCGTCACACTGGAGATGCTGGAGGTTTTAAAATTAGTGCCTTGATCAAACTAACAGAAACAAAAGCAAACCAAAACAACATTACTCTGCTTCACCATATTTTGGAGGTACAACAAAACGGAGAAATTAATCCTGAGTGCATTATTCTCAAATATTCAATTCCCCAGAAGCTAAGGGGCTTTTGCTTTAGTAATACCCCACTATGGGTACCTGGAGGGTGAGCCTCTGTGCTGGAAATACCATGAAAACTTTTCCACAGCTCTCTGTGCAGATAAGATCCCAAGCATACACAGTAATATTTAGAGAGGTAACACTAGGTTTCTTTCCTCAAGTTCACTTGACATGTCTGCTTGCTGTTTTCTTTCTCTTCTTCAACTGCTCTCTTGTGTTGACACATACCCCAAATGCATCTGTCAAAGGAAATTTATTTTTGTGGTATGAAGACAAAATCTCAGGTCAGACTGCACACTGTGGCAGCCCATGGGATGTCAGCCTGAGCACTTAAAATGAGTCTTTTCCTTTCTTTTTAACTCCCTGTGGATGCCAACATGAGAAAAATAATGAACAAGATGAATGTTATCCCATACTTAGAAGAACAAAACTGAAGTGTTATTTTTGCAGTCCTGATGTTGTCCAGCTGAAAAACTTTTGTACTCTTTGATAGCCTGTATAAGATTAGAATTTTTTTCTCTTCAATTTTAGGAGGTTGAAAAAAACCACACAGATCTCCTGCAGCTTCCCAGAGATCTTGAGTTTGTTTCCAAGGCAGCAGGGTAGGACATTATTGTTTGTTTTTGTCATGTATGAATTGCCTACCTCTTTAAAGCCAACAAGGAGCTGAGTCATTTTATGGTGGTGTAAAAAATGTCACAGGATTTCTCTGCTGTGGAGAGAAGGGTTCCCTTCAACACCAAACAGTGTTGAGATTTATATGTCAACCTTGTTAAGACTTTTAGGTGGGGTTCAGTGTGTGTTTTCTTTCTGTGGATCCAGTACTACTTTAGAAGAAAACTGTGTAGATAGTGAATTTCTCTCATTTTCAAGGACCAGACTCTTCTTTCACATATTGCAATAGAAATATAATCTTCCCTGAAGTTTCTCAATCAGTTCAAGAAGTGTTTGGACAATATTTTTGTGGCACACAGTGTGACTCTTGGGGATGGTCCTGTGCAGGGCCAGGAGTTGGACTTGATCCAGGTGGGTCCCGTCCAATTCAGCACATTCTGTGATTTTTATATAAGGAGGGAACCCTGGGGGGATTTACTGGCAATTGGGGGACCTCAGGACTTCCAGAGTTGACTATCAGCATGTTTTTGTAATATATGTGGGTAGAAAGCAAAAACTGTTTCTGGACACTTTTGACTTTTTCCTGTGTGCCTGAAAGCCTCCATGAGTCCATTGCCAGCTCTTTCTCTTTAGCTCAAAGGAATCACATGGAGATATGTTCAATTACACAAATCAGAATCCACATTTGTAGCACCAGGATTAACATTTTTAATCCTGTTATGAATTCAGAGGATTCACAGGAACCTTGTAGTGATTTAGATTTCCTTGTAACTCAAAGAAGGAGTAACTTTTGAATTTTTAGATGGACTGACATTTATCACACAAGTACTTTTTGAAAATATTTTAATTCATAATTAAACATAAAAATGCTATGGCTTTTGTGAGTTATCTTTGCAGAAGCTAAACTGAATGTTGTTTTCAACCATGAATTTCTTTTTGGATTGTGACATAATAGAAATACTTTTCTTGACTGAAACTAGATCTTGCTGGACAATGATATAAATGCATAATACATAATGATATAAATGCATAATACACTCTTTGTATAAAGTAATTGCCATCTACTTTAGTCAAACTTTCAAACTTACAAAATAGATTTGCTAATCAACCTGTAGAGAACTGTGTATGGTACAAATCCTGCAAGAGACTCTCTTAATGCTGCTCACATCTGGATGCTCTGTGAAACACCAAGACAGGTTTTGCTGATTCAGTAAATTTTGTCTGTCCCAGACAGTAGTTCACAGAAAATGTTGTTTTGGCAGTGGTTGTGTTTGGATCTCCACACAAGGTAAAGTAACACAAAGAACAGATACAATTTTGGACTATAAATAGACTGCGGAGAAAACACAAGGAGAGAAAATAACCAGCTAAATAAGGGCAAAATTGGCACAGGGGAGATGAGCTTTTGTTGCCTATGAATAAAAATAGGCTGGAAATTTTTTGGAGTTTTTTGAATACTAGGACACTGAGGTTCTTCCACAGTCCATCCAGGGAGATAGTGAGGGCAAAAGCACAGCATCTTTCTTAGATGAGGGTTTGCACACATGAGAAAGAATTTATACAGAAAAGCAAAAGCAGGGTCTGGGCTGAACAATTAATTCCATGTTCATTTGCAGAGATGATATTGTTTATAATAACCTTTTAAGTTAATGTAAACAAAAGACTTACCCCTTCAATGTACTGTCCCTTTTGTGGACCTTTCAGAATCCACATTGACATCATGAAGGCTGAGGCAGGTGCCAATTTGAAGAAACTGCTGGAAATAGAGAAACGTTTATTTTTGTCAACAGATGATTTAAAAATGCAGCATGGAAAACCTGTGCAAGTAGGTAATGTGAGTGTGACACATTTCCCATCTTTCTTCCTTAACACTCTCTTGTTAAAGGCACTGTGATTCAGGTTACAACTGGACATAAAGCCCTATGGGAAAGGGGTCATTACTACATCCCCATTGTGCCCTGATGGAAGGAGTATCCCAGATTTTCCTCCATTTCTGTGATATGGTACTGGGATATAGACCAGACAGATTTTTCTGTGGGTAAAAGAAAGGAAGGCCCTAAAAATGGAATGTAGGCTGCAACTATAAATGTGTACAGTGCAGCACAGAAACATGTTTTGTCTCACTGTGCTTTGTGGGGGAAAAAGTGGATAGATTTTCAATATGCTTTCCCCTTCCCTCCTCCCCACACATATTTCCTAACATCCTAGTTTTCCATATTCTCAGAACAGGTCACTTAATTAAAGTTATAAGGTAGAAATCCTGGGCTGCATGTGCCTTGCTCAGTCATCCCAGGTTGTGCCACATTTCCACGTGGCTGTATGATGAAATGAGGGAAAATGCAGATGATTCAATTTAGAAACAATATCACACATTGTGAAACAATCTTAGTAGTTAGTTTTTTAAAAACTGACTGCTTTCTGTTAAGTAACTGAAATCTTCTGGGCAGCTCAGAATATGCTGCTTTTTAATAAGCATAAATTGTCTTACAAAATGTGTCTCAGGGCAGCCTCGATGCTTCAATGGATCTGCAGAAGGAATTTGCCACCATTGAAAAGAAGAAGGAAGAACTTGCTGATTATCTTTGTGAAGACCGAAAAAATATGTCTTTGGAAGATTTATTCAGCACAATGAAAACCTTCAGAGAGATCTTCCTCAAGACCTTACAGGTGGCTTGCCCTTGTGATTGTTTGGAAATAGATTGAGAACTTTTTTTTCTTAAATCAAGCAATAATTTCTATTTTCTTCTACTCTAAACTGGGCTACCTAACCCTGGTTGCAGAAGTAAATGAGAGTAAATTTATGTGCTTGAAAACTGCAGCAGAAAATGAGTATATGGGCATATATAAAATTTGGGGCTTCTTTTGTTTGTTTGTGGGGTTTGGTTTTGTTGGTGGGGGTTGGTTTTTTGGGGGGGAGGGTAGGGGTTGGGTTTTCTTTGCTGTGGAGAATGCTTCAAGTCATTTTTCCCACTGAAAATTAATAACCAGACCTCACTGTAATAGGACCTTTGTGGCATGTGAAAGAATGAGCAACCTGACATGCTTTATAGATTTGCTGATAGACAAAAGGTAAATTATCCTATAGGCAAAGCCTAATTGGAAGATGTGTTTATGTGTTAGTATTTCATTGTATTAGTTATCTCCAGAGAGTGTGTTTGTGTTCCAAAAAACCCATCTGAATCTCTCAATGGATTATATTTCTTAACTTATGGGACTTTACTCCTTACAATAAGGAGTACGAGAACAGCAACTTTGCCATAAAAGTTGTGTAGAGCACTTTCCAATTAGTAAACTCTCTAGTAAACCTCCATTTCACTTCCCTCACTACACACTTCACACCAGGACTAATGTACTTCCTTTAGGGTTTTCTTCATGCCAGGTGATAGTGGCTTCACACTCACACATATTTTAACAGCAATGACCACCCATTCCTGTGCTGACTCCAGCCTGGGTAATCCATCTGTAGAGAGAACCATCTGCTTTACAAGAACTGCAATACAGGCAGCTCTGCAGCCAAGAGAGACTGGAGGAGTGCTTCAGGGCAGATCATAGATTCAGATGAAAACAATGAAGTTTCTGAGGAAGTGATAGAAGATGAAAGACAAAAAACTATATCCTCTACTGTTCCTACTACCTGCTTCTCCAATGAAGCACTGAGCCGAAATTTTCCAAGCAATGCAGCCACCCTGGCACTGAAATGATGTGATACTGCCACAGACAGTCTGGAAAATTAACCCTATAAACCACAGATGTTTTCGCAATATGCTTGATTCTTAAAGTTCCTAAAACTCTAGGCATGAAGGAAAGAATTGAGTCAAGAACATAATGGCTCAGCATCTGTGGAGAGCTATACTGGAAATTTACTGTGAAGGGTAATTCCACCAGCTGCAGTTCTTTTGAGAAGTAGTCCCAGTAAAGGTTATGTAGTGTCCTAGTATAGCTGCAGGAGATTCAAACTATATTTCTGGGTGCTTCTTGCTCACAGCCAGGTCAGAGCAACTAGAAAGAAACTTGTTTTAATCTTAGAAGAAGAAAATCCAAAATGTAAACTTCTTTTAATCTTATTTTGAGTTCCATTTCTCAGTAGCACTTCACTTCAAAGGTACCACAGTTGTTAGCCATGTTTGTCTGCACCTCTCTCCTTCACTGCAGACTAGAATTAATCTCCTCTTCCTCTTGCCTTGCTTTCTTACTATTACTGCAGTAAAGATACTATTTGTATTTGAAACAGCAATATGCTGAAAAGCTGAAGGTTTTAATTTTTAAAGCTTCTTTTTGTTCTGTGATTTTGATTTCTACACTAGAATTAGCCACAGGCATCATCTCTTCCCAGTGCCATTTTTTTATTTTATTTTAAGCTTTAATGCTAAGGTGTAACTTTCATTTTGAGATGAGTCTTCTGTGTAAAACAGGTCTCTTAGCACTGCCGAAATCTTTAGTGCAATCTTTCCATTCCCATATCAAATAAGAAGGGAAATAGTTTTGATAAATAGTGATCCTTCATGTCTCCTAAGCTTATCTACAGAGATTTGGGGTTTGTTACTTTGTTCAAACAAAATCTTTCTCTCTTCCCTGAGGGTTCTTTCTGATGTCTTATCCTTCAGGTAAGAAAAATTGAGTTATACAAATGGAATTACTTTAATAAGACTGTCATTCTTTCCATCTACCTGGAGGGAAAAAACCCAAATCAACAAAGCCTTTCCAAATACCCAAATGATACCCAAAACTGACACAGTGAAAGGAAGCAAGGGAGATGGTTTGTCACCCAGGGCTTATGACTGTTTCACCAGTTCTCAAAAAATAAAAGAAGCAGATGGCAGGATGAAGGAGACAGAGAGAAAATAGCTTCCCAGCTCAAAGACAAAAAATCAGAATTGGAGTTTTGCTGAGAACTGAGTGGCAAAATTGTGGGGAAAAGAATCACTGTGTGATTATAGGGAATTATGGGAAACATTTGATTTCCCTTAGCATTTGCAGCTGTTCATAGAAGGGAGCTCCCTGCAAAGAGATGATATAATCTCAAGAAAAGGAGAAAAAAAAAAAAGTATTCCACAAAATCTGCTCTAGGAAGTATTCAGTTGATGACAGAGGTTATACAGACAGCTCTGCACAGGGATAGCTCCTGATAGTTCCTCTGTGTACTCTCCTAGGACAACCAAGCTGGAGCAGCTGCTCCTCAGTAGGGTGCATATGGTGTTGGAACAGGATGTGCTTTAGACAATGTGGGGACAACCAGTTGTCCTGGAGCATCTTTTAATTCAAAAATCAAGCAAGTATCTAACATCCCACAAATCCAAAGTGACACCCTCTTTCATTCAATCTCATCCCTGCAGCTGTCTTCACTAATCCAAAAAGGTGGAGAAGGTATTGTGAGTATTCATTCCTCTGCCCTACTACCACTGTACATTTTTGGGCTTTCTTGTGCTGAAGAAACTTTTTAAAGTGTATTTACATTGAATTGTTATATAGCTAGGGTTTTTTTACCGTTTTTCTGATGAAAAATTTGGTTCAGGCTGGCTGAATTGATAAATGTATTCCTAATGTGTTTTAGCTTGTTCTCACTACTGTCTGTGTTGTTCAGTTAGCAGAACAGCATATCCCTGAATTCACCTTCTTTATTTCTTATGTCATATTACGTAGAGAGAGTCTTTCAGGGCCCACAAATCTGCAAGTCTCCCAACAGCCATAGTGTCTCAAAGATGTTATGCTAAGACACAGCAGGAATTTATCAGGCAAGCACATAGGAGGCAAAGACTGATGGAAGGCTTCTTAGCCTCTCCAGAAGACTTCATCACCTGTACCCATTCTTTCAGAAGCACCTTGTAGTTGAGGCAAATGGATAATTTTCCTTCTCTGTCAAGAGTACAGGGATTTTTTTTTTTTCTTTTCAAGGCACCAAGTGAGAATTTCCATAACCTTGAGCCTCTGTATTTCAAACAGACTAACTCCGTTAATGCTCACAAGTTTTCTTTATTTGTTTGAAAGATCCTTTGGACCAAAGGATCCTAGATTTTTACTTTCTATACAGGCTGGTTCTACATATTTGTGCACATTTTCTGGGACTTGCTCAGTCATCTTATGGAAATAGTGGCAGATGATCCATACCAATAAACCAGATTTATTACTATTGTGGGAAACTGTATTTTCTGCTTCAAAGTCTGCAAAGGAGACCACACGTCTCACCAAAAATCTTATCTGCACCAAATCATCAGCATTTTCCTGGATGTTATTAGGTTTTGTCATATGACACAGCAGCCTATTAAGTACTGATCTAACTGCAATGTGTAGATTAACTACTCACTGGTTGCTATCAAAAGCAGGCAAGCTTCCAGGTGGGATGGCAATGTCCTGGTGACAAATGCAGCTCTGGAACAAGAACTGCAGAAGCATTTAAGAAAATGGCTTTTACCATCTTTATGTTATACTACAGTTACCTCAGTTGTTCAGAAGTACCTTCTCCTGCTGTTGTGCTACTTATCAAAGGCCAAAAATACTCTTCCACTGAGTAATGGCCTTCTTTTGCCAGCAGTAATCATTCCAATCCTTTTTCTTCCTCCGTTAATCATACCATTCTGGTACCAGCAACTCTGTGGAAACCAGAATCCTGTCCATTTACATAAATCACAGCAGGATTTATGCCATTCTGGCAATTGTGTGAGTGGTACCAACAAACATCCAGCCTGGACTCTGGCCCTGAACTGTAGTGCAGAAATACTACTGGCAAATTTAATGAGAGCCTGAAGAGAAACTGTGAATTGCTGTTTAGCACAGCTGAACAGTTCCTGAAAATTCTGGTAGAAATCCCTGAATACAAACAAGGTTGCTATGGGATAAATCTCTAGAATGCTAATTAAGTTAAACTAATGTTCTGTTTTGTGGAAAAAGGGACTAATTAAGAAGAATGCATTTCAGTCTATAGTTGAAAGTTGCAGTTCAAACTGATGAAATAGTTTGCTGGTAACATCATTACATGGAGAAGGCCAAAGGGATTGACCAGGAAGCTCTGTTCTGCTATTTACCCTCAAACCCCAGCAGCTGAGAGTTTGAAGTACACACAGGGCATGTTCAGAATACCTATTCATTGCAAACTGAGAGCTTCTTAACAAGCTTTTCCTTCAGAAACTCTGGTTTACTTTTTTATTTATCATTCTGTCTAAATGCAGGAAAATCAAGAAAGGAAGGAGAAAGCTGCAAAATCTGAGAAAAGGAAGAAACAGTTTAAAGGAGAAGATGTAAAGAGGCTAAAAGGAGAGTATGGGAAGTGTAATACATTTAACAATTAATTCTGTTTTTATTAGCCAATCTTTTGTTAATTAGAAGGAATTTATCTGTTAACTCTGGCTGATCTGATACAATGAGAGTGATTGAGCCACAGATGATGTAGTTTTCAAGAAGATGCATAGTGAGACATCAATTACCAATTTTCAAGTGCAAGTGAATGCTTGGAAGAAATCATGATAGGGATGTTAGAAAAAAATACCACTCCCAATGAGCAAGTTTCTCCTACTTTGCTCAGAGGTGGAGGATATCCTACTATTGTTCTAAATAGTTGCTGGGAGACTTTTAGGGTTATAGAAAGTTGCATGCACTTGAACTTCATGCAGCACAGTAGGCAAGTTGTGTCCGGTGTTGTTGTTACCACAACATTTGCTTTTTGTCTGATCAGAGATCTGATTTCTTAAAGGAGTTATGTCTGTGCTTAAAGCAGTGTCTGTGCTGATTGATGCACAAAAGCACTTGCTGTGCTGGGCCTCCCTGGGTGTGAAGCATGTCTAGTGCTAATATTGGCATGTATATATTTTAAATTTTTATTTCAGCAAATCCTTGGCATCCACTTTTATTGAAGATTTCTACCAATAGCATTTGATTACAATTCTTGGTTTTTCAGAGAACCATTGCAAAGAAACTATTTGTAAATCTCAGTGGAGTTCATGTAAATTTCACACTAGATGCTCAACCCTTGGAAAACTGGTTTTTCTTGTATCTGGTGTCTAAATAGATGGCCTCATTTTAGTTCTTTTTCTCAGTTACTCACTTTTAGAAATACATTTTTAAAATACATAAAATTCATTGAAAACTGACCAAAACAAAGTTTCCAATATTGTCTTGTCAAGTTCTACCACAAATATGTTCTACATACTTTGCAATCATAACACACTTAATGTAAAGCTGCAGATTAAAACAAACAAAAACCCCCTTTCTGCTATAAATACAAGAGACTAACCTTGTATATGATAAAATCAGGCAGAAACATTTATCAGCTGTAAGAATTAAAGGTGTGCTTCAAACTTTTTTTTTTAATAAAAATAAAATTTAAAAAAAATTTAAA
>WEIU01009825.1:254481-291059 GCA_013389925.1 Aegithalos caudatus | reverse complement strand
TTTTAAAGTTGAACGTGAGTAAAATAGGGAGAAGAGAAAAAAAAATAGAAAAAAAACCCAACAAAACCACAAGTTATATAAAAATAAGGATTTAGAGTTGCATGAAAACAGGAAACATCTTGCATGGCTTTGTTTATAGGTATTTTTGAGTTGAATAGATTGTAAGAATTCTCAAAACAATGTATTTGCATAATATAAACTAAATTAGACACATAGGTGATTCAAAATAGATTTGTAGAATGGGTCAAAGATCATTCAGTTCCAATCTCCCTGCCATGGGCTGGGACATCCTCTACTAGACCAGGTTGTTTATAAGCCCTATCCAGCCTGGCCCTGAACACCTTCAGAGATGGGGCATCAACAATAATAATAATAATAACTTTTAAAGAACTGTTTTCAAACATTATTTATGAACATATTAGACCAATACAGCTAATAATCTGTCTGTTGGCCATTTAAACTATGAGAGCACGTTAAAAAGTAGTCATTTTAGTCCATCTCAGTTGGTATGTACCATGACTTTTTTTCTGCTTTACAATGCATGTTAGCTACAAAAAAGCTACAGACATCCTTGAATCCGAGATAATAAATCCAAGGACATTTTTCTAATTAAGTATATTATGTAAATAAATGTTATCATGCAGGTTAAATATTTAGAAGGTGGAGGAAGTGTTTTCATTAGGGATATTAAACTCCCAAGATCTTGAATCACCTTGGGGAGAAGTTTTCCTCCAAAAGGTAGCTAATGAATATGCATTGCCAGGACCATAGCTTTATTTCCATATTTATTTCCCCCTTGCCTCCCCCAGTAATGTGTTGCCAGGAATTTAAACTCAGATCTTGGGATTACTATGGTGAGAAAACAAAATTTAAAATTTTAGCTGAGGAGGAGCACTTCATAAAGGCCCCTGTCAAACAGTGCATTCTCATGGAGTTACTGTTACTGTGGCAGGGAGTTAAATTGGGTTTTTGTAGGCTCGATTTTGAGGGGTGCCCCAAAGGGTACAGCAGTGTGTGTGTGTGAGCATGCCAAAGGTTGGTGTGTTAGCAACAGGCTGATGGCTTAGGTGGTTTCATGTGCTGCTGGGCTCATTCCATCATCTTCCTGCAGCCTGATGAGACTGGGAAGGATGGAAGGCAGGCAGGTGGAGCTAGAAAAGCACTGGGCTCCTTTCAAAAAAGTGTTCCCCAGCACACAGTGTGTGAGACTATCATAGGATTCCTGATACACTGGTTAGAAGGAGATGTCTTCAGGGTTAGAGTTCAGGGCCGACTATAAGGCATTTGAAAAAGAGAATATGAGTCATGATTTACTTTTGAGTGGCAAATATTATGTAACTTTAAAGAGGAGGGGTTTTTTAAATACTCCAATGGGTGTTTTGTGCATTTGATAATTTTGATTGTGCCACTTTAATAATTTAATATTTCATATTTTCAAAGCCAATAATGCAAGTAGATAATGGTGTATGATTTTTGCCTCTGTTAGAAGTCTGTTAAGGTTTAGTAAAGATATGCACATATTTAAGGATGTGAACAGTACTGATGAGTTCTCTCAGTGTGATAATGGCAGGTCATTAACTTACAGATGCAATCAGTTTGAGAGGAACTTCATTAATGCTGTGTGGTGCCATGAAAAAGCTCAGTGTTTGGACCAGAACCTTGCTGCTTCACATTGCTCCTGGAAACTAAGAAAAACTTTCAGTGCCATAGCACTTGTGTATTAGAAGCAATTTCTTAAACTAGAAACACTGAATGACTGATTACTAGAGGTTTTAGGGAAAATGTCAGAAAAATTTGCACCAGACTTTCTTGCTAGAATATGGTGATTGACAATGTTATTTATTACTTGATGTCTTGTCCACTCCATTTTCTGAGACATTGATGGAAATTATGTTGAACAGCTTGTTTTAGTCCTCAGTGGAATGGAAGTAGAGAAAGCTTGAAAATTAGTATCTGAAAAATGGATTTTCAGGTCTTCTGAAATAATGTCCCAGCTAGAGTAATTCTTCATCCCAGTAGGATGCTCTTTGATCTAACCTTATAAAATAGGTGGGGCTGCCCTCCTCTCTGTGTAGGGATTTAAATTCAGGACCAGATTTGAGTTTGAAGGGGTTTTAAAAAGCAGCAATTCCCTAATGTTTTCATGAAAGGAAATAATTTTCATTAAATGTTTCTCAAGTATTTAAGTGTATTGGTTTAATGAGAATTAATCTGTGACATTGGTTGCTGCAGAGAAAATTAAATTCTGTTTTCTGGGGTACTAGAAAAAAGGCAAGCAGGTGAATGTCAATAGAAGTCCATCACAGGCACAAGGGAAACTTTAAAGTATGTTAAAAGAAAATCCTGCATTAAAGCCCCAGCTTCTGTAATTTTCCTGAGTGTTCAGAATTTCACGTGAATTAATGACTTAATTTGTTGACCAGTGCTTACATACACAGTCTGAGTTCAAAATAATTAGGTACACACCATTCAGTGACACTGAAATATGTGAACATAATTTAAATATGAAATATTAGTTCACCAGAAGTGATTTCATTTCATCTTTATACTTCTAGGATTATTTGTGAAAGAGGATGTTTCAGAAAATGTAAAAGGTATCTGAATGTTCTCATGGATGATACTGTACAAAATTTTCACAGGCTGCTTGCTTTAAAATACCAGATACAGGTACACAAACCCATACAAAAAAGAAGAAAATGTATTTCTAAATAAACTAATGACAGCAGACTGTTAAAGAATGGAGTAGGTTTAAGTTCAGGTTACTAATAGAGAATATTTTAAAAATTTTTACTCTAAACTGCTCTTTCAGCAAACAAAGGCATTCAGAAGAAAAACATTAGAGGCTAATACTTCTTTCTTACTGTGGCCTCCTGGGGCATGGAGCTGTCACATTATGCCATGCAATACTTTTAATCCGTGGTATATTTTTAGGAAAGGGTAAAAACCAAGATTTCAATAGCAAATATTTAATTTTGATGTTTCTTTAAGAAAACAGGTTTTGCATATTTGTTTAAAGCTTTTAGCTAAGAATAATGGACACAAAGATGGGAGTTCACTTTTTGTGTGGCCTCTTAGCCTGCTGTCAGAATATCAGATGAAGTAATTGGGATACATAGGAAGAGAGCTTTGGTGTTGGTCAAAGCATGATTTCAGATCATGGCTTTATCTGTGGTAGCTCTCATTCCAGGTGCACATTTCTTACATCACCTCATTCCTTGTTTTGTGTCTACCTTCAAAGCTAGAACTGGTGGCTGCTGTTAGCTACCAGGGTTTTAATTAGCTGATTTCTCAGATCAGTTTTGGAGTATGATCAAACAGTCACCTGTCACAAGTGCCAAGGGGCCAAGGTGGTGTGATTCCAGAGGGCCTGCTTGGACTAAAGCTGTTCCTAAAAAGTCACACATCCTAAGTTCTCAGTTAACTGAGGCCAGCTGGTTGTCATGCATTCTAGCTGTTTCCTTAAGGTGAGACTGCATAAGGCACACTGTAATAATAACTTTTCACTTAAAATGCTCCATAAACAATTTGATAAAAGATTTGAAGGAAAGGAAATGTTTTCCAAAAGTTTAATGTGAGAGGTAGGAAAGCTGTCGCTGCTAAGTGTGTAGAGGCCCTGTGATCATCACCTGTACCTGCCACAGGTCACATCATGGTTGCTGAACAGATGTGTAAAACAGCTGCAGCACAAATCCGTGCCTTTCTTCTCTTCACACCAACACCAGTGGCAGGGATTCAGCAGCAGGGCTAGGCCAAGGCAGTTTTTAAGAAATTTTTCAAGCTGTCATTTGGCATTGCTGTTCCAGTGTGCCCATGACAATGCTGGATGTGTCAGTCTTGTGACAGTTCTGCCTTCTGGAAGTCTGGAAACAATCTGCCTGATGTTATCTCCATTCCCTTAAGAAGTGACATGAAGAAGCAACACTAAATAATAAAAATGTGCTTGCATTAAGAAGAGCTGTTATTAGATTCCTAAAGCATCTCATGAAAGTTTCTGTTTTGCACTAAATATGCAGTTACTTTTTAAAATATTTCTTCTATCAAGGCTGTGCTTTCAAGTTAAGATTTGCTTTATTTTCAGAGATCGTCTGATCTTTTGAGGCACATAGACAAAAATTACAGTTGATGTTGATAGTGAAGAGAATCTGAGGAGGTGGAAAAGGGTACCAGAAAAACTGGCTGTTATGGTCTTTTGTGGTTGAGTGGTTCACAGTTACTTGGACTGAGAGGTTTAACCAGGCCAGAGACCAAGAGTGTGGAGTGGCTTATTTTCTCTTTGTAGTGGATGTTAACAAATAAGTTTGAGAAGGTCTTACCAGTAAGAAAACCCTTAAGGCCTAAAGGCAACGTTTTGGGTTTGAGGAAACAATGCTGCATTAGATAACCATTTAAGCAAGGGTGAAAGGATATGCCCAGTGCTTCCATACAAGTAACTGTTGTATATTATTGTAGGTTTCCCTATTTCCTTGTGTTAGTGTTTTGATGGATACAACATAAATGCCATATATTTTAGTAACAGTACTTTGAGGGATGCAAAGGAAAATACTGTGGGCAAGCAATTGAATAATAAAACCCAAGCGTGGCAGAAACGCAGGCGAGAAGTTTCTGTGGGAGCTTTAGGTGCGAGATGGGGAGGTTTCCTTTGTTCCTCTGGTGCTGCTGACAGGGCATGGGAAGCAGCCACACGTTGTTGTGACTTGTCCCTATTGATCATGGGCTGCTGGAACTGTTTGCAACAGGGATTAAATTAGGGCAGTTTTACGTGATGATTATGTGGAGTTACAGGGGTTTGTTGGCTACTGTTTTTCTCTGTGTGTGTCATGTGTTGCTCTCCTTTCAATGAGATTTAACTATGATATTTAGTGTAATTTTTCCCTACAGGATAAAGTAGCATGGAAAGACTTTAATCTCCTAATGATTTAGTGCTTAATGATCTTCAGTGAAGAGATTGATGACCTTGAAGTCAGGAGGGTGCAGTGACTGCAGGACTGTTGTTTCTGATTTCTCAAATGTTTGAGAAGGTTAATCCCATTAGCATGTGTACTCATACAGGTTTCTAAGTAATTTTTTGCAAGAATCACTGCAAAAACACAAGTAGGTTTTATTTCACTATTCCACACAAGAGAGGATTTAAAAGTGAGTTGTTTCTTTAGCTACAAAGAAGTAGTTCACCCTTCCAGACTTGAAATTTTTTTTGTAGTGATCTGTCACTTCTAAGGTACTTCATCCAATTTTATTTTTCATTATGCTTATACATACTTACATGCCACTCTATATCATTTTAAGCTTTAGAACAACATAGTGACACTGCTATTTTAAACTAGCCTTTCCTTTGGGCATCAGCGAGATCATCTCAGGACCACCAGGATTATAAATACTGTATGAGAAGGTCAGGTTTAAAGTTTCCAAATCTCCATAAGAAAGCAAGCTTAATTTTCAATCCCTTTTATAAAGCCTGATGAATTTATTATCCTCTACAAGCATCAAAAGAAAACAGCTGAAAATTAAACTGAAATTACATCTGTTCTATTTCATTCCTGTTCTTAACTTGTTTACAGATATAAGAAAAGTTATGTTCATATCCTTGGCTCATATTACTTCCCACGTGATGTGTCTATGCTTCTTCAGCAGAGAGGATTAAAGACGAGCAGACTTTCAGTTTTTTCATGTTTGATTTCCTTTATTTTAGTATTCTGCTAGCATTAGAATATTTTTTACACTGTAGCATTTTCTACCAAGGCACCTTCAATTTATATTCTTTGCATCTGTTGCTGGAGTAAATATGTATTTTGTTACAGTGGTCTGTTGTGGTATGTTGTTTTGATGTGACTTGACAAAACAATTAATTCAGTCTGAGAGAAAATAACTAGTGTTTGGGTGTCTAGTTTCCCTACACTGATTGTTGTTTAAAACCTGAATTGAATTAGACTTGGCTTTTCTAATTGCATTTTTGAGATGCTTGGGAAGACCAAGATATCTGTATAAATTAGGGGGTTTCTGTATAGTAAAGAAATTATATTACATTATGGATACAATATATGATATAAACTTAAGGGGCTTTATTTGTGGTACAAATAATTTTATGGTTCTTTAAAGGGTCAAAAATCTAGTTCTTCTAGCTCAGTTCTTCTCAAGATTGTTTATATTTATAATAATACTAATTATCTCATGAAGTTTTAGAAGGTCTCCTCCCATGGGAATTTGGGAGTATTTGAAGATATCACTATTCTAGTTGGGACAGTGAGATCCTATGGATTTTGTTCCTTCTTTGAGACAGCAAAGGGGCACAGTGGAACAGGGGCAGGAGTCAGAGCAGTTCTGTGCAGAGTTGTTTGTACTTGAAGTCATTGCAACATAGTCTTGGGAAAGAAAGAGACAAATAAACTAGATTTGGCTGAGGGTAGTTGGGGTCTGGAAATAAACTTGCAACTCAGACCAGTGTTTGTCACAACCACACCTTTAAAAATCACCATTTCCTCGGTTCTTTTGGTCTTAAGGATTCTTCTGATTATTCCCAACCCATGACTTCCTAATGGGCTGAGTTAAAAAATAAAAACCAAAATTATGGTCCACCCCTTGAAACCTGAATTGGAGTGAGTTGGATGTTACCTGGCAATAATTAAACTGGAAAAAAAAATCAGCAAAAAACACCTTCTAGTAAGGGAAACAAGCACCTATGGTAACAACCTTCCAGCTGGAGTGTGCAGCTCTTCCAGTCATTCACACACAGGTGATTCAGTGACATCATGTTGAAGGGTCTAAATGTACAAAGCACTTCATCTATTGCACTTGTCTGACTGGATTTTTTTAATACCAGTGATGCTCAAACCTCATTTGCAATGGTGCAAATAATGAGGAATCCCATGAAAGTCAATGGCTCTATATTATTATAAAGTTCATGTCAGAGCCAGTCATGCTGGTAGCACTTACTAGCTGCATTTATTCAAATTAGTTCCAGGCAGTTCCTGATGTAAGTCAGAAATAGGCATTGTTAATTAAATTGTAAAGAGAAGAAAAAAATTATGTAAAAATGTTCCTTCTTGTTTATTCACATATAAAATACTATAATAAACTGAAGAAAATTACTCAATTCAGGTAACAAAACAAAAGTATTTTGTAACCTGCTTGGTAGTATCATGAGAGAGGTATTTGGCCTGCAGATGCAGTTGAATTTCAGAAAATGTTTTGCTTCACTGATGGATGGAATTAATATTGCTGGGACACATCATGAAGAGAGAGACAGAAGTCACAGCATTTGTTTTCAGATGAAGGCTTCCCAAACTGCTGGTTTGTGGCTGGTATTTCAATTCATAGATTATAAATTCATATAATAATGCCAGAGGGGATCATCTTGTAATCTTGTCCCCGTACCAAGGACACAGTATTCTAGTAGCAGTTGCACGACTGCCAAAAGGAGAGGTAATACAATCTTTCTACTCCTACTTGATACTCCCATTTATACACACAAGGTTTGCCTCAGGCACAGGAGCCAGTACTGGAACTGTATTCAGATAGCCCCATGTGCTTCCTAGCACAGATATCTCCTTGAACTACAGTTTTGTTTCTAATTTTTTTATTCAAAAATAAAATTTTTTATTTTTATCCCTGATTGTGACATTTCATACACTCAGCATGGAGCAGTGGCTGAGGATCTCTGAGTACTGCTGGTGTGTCACTCACACCATGGTGGTGTTGGTTGCAGATCTTCAGTAACCAGTTTGTTATTTTCCCTTTGTTAACTGGAAGGGAGTGAGAACTCATCACCCATCAAAAATAAGCCTGTTTCTTGTTCACATTCTAGTTATAGTTTGAAACTACAATCTGGTTTTAAGGTTTTTGTATGTGGTCTGATAATTTTTCATGTTAATCTAATTAATCAAGTTTGAGCATTGTGAAGAGCACTGAGCAAATGGATGTGCCAACCAGGAGAGCATCTGCTGACATTCCTCCACACTACCTGCAGACAGAAACACCTGTGAGCATCAGGACACATTTCCTTCCTGTCCAAACATTTATATTAGGCTAATTGGGAGAATCACGTTCCTGCTGCTCTCAAAATAAATTCTCTGTCTTGGGATGTTTTGGCTGCAGAAAATAAAGAGATGATTTTAAAAACAATACAGGCCAAACAGCAGCCTTTAGGCAGTTGGGAAGGGTTTGTTCCTTCATGGCTGTTTTAAGTTCTACTATGAAGACAATGACTGTCCTCTGGCAGCCTGTTTATAATAATTATCAGTTCCCTGGTGCTGTTTATGCCAGCTACAATTGTTAACACTGATAAAATATAGCTTCTCAGTTTAGTGTATTGATACAGGTCTGGTGTCAAGCACTCTGGAATAATAATGAATGTACATCAGTGCATCAATCCAATACCACAAGTAGATCAGTACATAAAAACTTGGAAATGGATTTTCTTTTTAAATTAAGTGCTGTACTGCAGAAAGACCATATAATGTTGCTTGGGGTAGTTTAGTTTCTCCAGCTCCTTCTAATACTGGGAAAATATGTAATTTTACACTTGGATTATAAAATTTCAGAAAATATAGATTAAAATCTTACAGGAAAAAATAATTTTTTATCTGAGTATAATGTAACAATTTTTTAAATTATTTAAATAAACCCCAAACCCCACTGTATCTGTGGAAGGGACACACCCTGGAGCAGGGGAAGAGTGTGAGGAGTGTATATGGATACCACTGGAGCAGCTTCCCTCATGGTGCCTTCCTGGGAGGAGCTTTTCCTACAGCAGAATGGTTGAATGGGGGTGCCCAGAGGACACAGCAACTTATTTCTAGTCATACCATCATTTCACAGTACAGATCCTGCCAAAATGGCACTGATGATTAATCTGTCAGAAGTTGTTACCTTAACATTCCCTTTGTTAGAGACACTTTTTAAGAACTGCAGAAGATACCATCTCTAGAGACCTAGGGAGGTATGGTTGAAATGGTTGAAGATAAATGCAAATGGTTGCAGATAAATAAATTTCAGGTGGGCTCAGTGCTGCATGGCAGAGTCTGGATATTAAATGGAAGTTTGTGATGTTCATATGTTTGAAACAAGGGCCAAGCAGAGGCTCCAAAAGTTTCTTGGTCCAGGAGGAAGCATCCTGAGGGTCCAGAAAACACTGTCACTCAGTGTTCAGATGTTTAGTCTTCAAATCAACCCTGTGTAAGATTTTAGGTTCACTTATATTTTGTTAGGAGAAGAAATGGCTCATATAAGCTGTATATTGACTCTCAGAACTGGAATAAAATTAGAAAAGGAGTAGATGTCTTTAATATCTCAGCTGTTTGGCTGCCAATATGCTGTTAAGAGTATCTGTATAACTGAACATGAGAAATTACTGAGATGACCAGATAATAAACAGAAAATATCAGAGCAGTGTAATGTTTTACAAGTGTGGTCATGTCTCTTGGGTAATCTCTATCTCTAGCTCTGCTATCACTTCAATTATATTTATTAAAGTATTATTAGTTGAGCTGTAAAAATATACTTGGATAACACTTGTTTAGGAAACACAGACCAACATGAGCAGTGTAAAATGCTGTTCCAAAGATGTCAATACTAGTTTTTAATTGGAGAAATGCTGGTTTAGGTGATCTGTCACTGAATTTTTGATGTGCATTATCTATCCAGAGGGACTGAAACTGTATCAGAGATTTTGGCCATTAAAGGATGTACAATATCTGATGATGTTTCTGTGCTTCAGCGTTTTTTATATGTGCCAACTTTCACAAGCTGCTTGATTAGCATCCCTTTTTAAGCATTTCCTAAAGAAAGAGTATTTGTCTGGGTGTCAGTTGTTCAGGAAATTTTCCAAGAGCATAAGCTGTCTTTATAAGCATTCTCATACTGGTGTATCCCCCACCTTCTGAAATTTTAGGATACAAGAAAATACCTTTGACTATAATATAGGAATGCTGTTGTCTCAGATTGTGAGTCCTCAAGCCTGATTTCATTTGTTCATATTCATGTTGATGAAGAAAAGCAGAGTATAACTATAGCATTGTGACAAAAATTACTTTTGAAGCAGCCTGGTTCCCCATTTTCTGAGGAAAAGAAGAAATTGTTAGTTGTAGTAGAGGTTAAATTATGGAGTCTTAAATGATGGAGTTAATTCTTTTAAAGTTTCCATCTTGCCATCATCTATAGGAGAGCAGAAAAGGAAAGCTGGGAGTCCCAGAAGAAGTTATTAGCTTCTTTTTCTCAGCCTGATAATAAAATAAACCAGTATTTCAACCAGTACAATCTACCAGTCAGACCTCTTAAACATCATGTTTAAGATTTACTAACCCTGATTTATTAACCTTTTAGATAATGGAGTGCTTTTAACTAGATCCAGATTCCTACAACTGGTTTATTATATCTGGGAGGCAAGCAAAATAGCCAGAATTCTCTGGACAAGTTGTAACTCTGCATTAGAAAGACATTTGGGAGTCCTTCCCATCCCAAGGATGAGCTACCCAGCAGTTTTTAAGTCAGATGAAAATTTTGTGTACTATTTTTTTCTGTTGTAACTCCTTCTCAGCTCTCCCTTAGGAGGTTATCTGTTTAAAATTAATTGTTGAGCTCAAATGTTCCAAAACATCAAAATTATTTTTGTCATGTTTGCAGACATATTTTTAAGGTTCTCCACACTGCTTTAAAAATTCTCTTTTTGTAACCCCTGGTTTTTATTTTCTTAATGTTGTGTTTCAGCATTTATCTTATCAAACTTACATTAAGACACAGCAGGAAAAAGCACTAAGCATGCTGAGAAAACTGGACCTTTAATTTTTAATATTTCTGGTCAAATGAACTCATGACCTTGATTTACTTACCTCTTTCCAAGTTCCTGTGTTTCCACATCATTCTCTTTTAAAGCTATTTGTGGAAAAGCAGTTTAATAAGGAAAATACCAGCTCCTATTCTTGCTTCTGGCAGGTAGTCACATAAGTCATGAATTGTAGCAGACTCCATAAAGTGGTGGTGGTGGTAACTGGGAAGATCATCTCTTGATCATTTTCTGGGGTGGTTGTGTGTAGGGCCAGGGGTTGGACTTAAATAATCCTTGTGGGTCCCTTCAAAGTCAGGATATTCTGTGACTGACAGGGTCATTCAGTGAAGCTGCAAAGGCTGCACGTGCTCCCAACCTGACAAAGATCACCAAGAGAAGTGGTAGCTGTTTGTGGTTGGGCAGCTGGGAAGAGCTTCCATTCAAAGGGAAATACTGGGCTTAAACTCAAGGAAATAACCATGTAGAGAAGATGCTAGAAAGGATGGGCTTGTAGAGGCATGTCAGAGACAAGACTCCAAGGGCAGTAGCTAATTCCAGTTTCTTTTCCCAGAAAGCTTTAGTTCTTGACTAGCTTGTGCCACCACTTCTGTATTAACTCCTGCTCTGCCCCAGCCCTGCCTTGACTTCGTGGTATCCTTCTGCTTCATAATTCTACAAAGTCCTGCTGAACTCCTTTAACCCCTCACTGTCCTGTCTGAACCCTTTTTATAATGCAACATGTTAAGAAAGTGTAAGGTAGAGAAAGCAGTGACCAAAGACAAGTATAAATATAAAAAATGGTCTTGCTGAATCATCTGCCAAGAGTTTAGATCATTATTCTTCACGTGTTTCTTTCTCTTGCAGGGTGGGAATAATGCAGGTCATACTGTGGTTGTTGATGGAAAAGAATACGATTTTCACCTATTTCCTAGTGGCATCATTAATCCGAAGGCAATTTCTTTTATTGGTAAGATATTTTGGAACTTACTATAAAAAATGACAGTGTGTAGTGGATAGCTGCAACTGTACTTAATAGTAACAGGGAAAAAAGACCCCATGACTCTCAGTCAGATTTGCTTTAGCTTCAGCTGTTTGGCTCTTATTTCATTGCTGCTTTAACATGAAGAGTTACTCTACTGTCAGTGTCAGTTTAGTTTCCATTGTTAGAAAACTGAAAGCAAGAACATCTTGTCAAGTTCCCTCTTGTACTTTATCATAAAGTTTGGCCCCCACCCTCTACTTGCACTCTCTTTTTATACTTTCAGAAATAATATGTGCTATTCTTTGAGCACAAAAATGCCAGGACTTAGCTAAGTAAAAAATAAAAAATTTTTCTCACATCTCTTTACTGACTTTCCAGAAATAGGCCCCAAAATGCAGGGCTCTGCTTAGGAGGTCATCATTCAATCCCATTTTTGTTCACATCACCAGCTGTTTAGGGTGATGTTGTACTTTGCTATAAAGGTACTTGGTGCAGATGGCATCATAAAAAGATTTGCATCATCCACTGGACATTAAACTTATATTTAAGTGGTAGGCAAATTAAAGCCTCTTGTCCAAAGTTTTTATTCTTTCTGAGAGAAATGATGTACAGACTGTTCAAGAAATGAGTGTAAGTTCTAGTGAGTCATGGAGTTTCAGTTTTGTTCCATTTAATTTCCAAATGGATAACTGGACTCTATTAAGCATATTTTTTCTCTCAGCTAAATATGGTGTGTTGTCTTGCTTTCCTATTTTCTCCCTTGTCAATTAGTAACGACTATAACTTGAGTTATGCTAAATTTAGGCTGAGACAGGCTCTTGCATGTATTTGTGCCATTCCCAAGAAGGAGGCAGCAGCTGTTTCCAGCCCACTGCATCACTAATCCTCCACGTCTCGCCAGTGCTGCTCTTTATTGCCTGTGGGTTCTATTTTGTAGCACCAAAGCAGGGGGAAGGCATTGCTAATGTAGCACAGCACTAGTTTGAGCTGAGTTTAAAACAAAAACCTGAATATTGAAGAAGATTTCAATATTTTCACGCAGGCTTGTCAGTGTGGAAAGGCCAGGGACTTCTTTGAGCTTTTCCCTGTGAACAATTGAGGCTGAAGTTGCAGGGCAAAGTCCACCATGAACAAAGACAAGAATCCGCTTACCTCAGCTGGCTGTGCAGCAGCCTGGCTCTCATGCCTGAAAAAAGCCAGCTCTGGTTTTCCTAAGTTTAGCAGCATAGTAGCTGCTTACCCCAAGTCAGGATTTATCCAAAAAGTTCTCAAGACTACTTCATGTGAAATCTAGTTTTACTTTTTTAAATAAAATTTTAGACAGCAAGTGTTTACAGGCCTTACTTCCTAAAAGTAAATGTTTTATTCCTTGCTTTAAAATAAATCATTTATGTTCCCAAAGGTAATGGAGTGGTTATACATTTACCAGGCCTGTTTGAAGAAGCTGAAAAGAATGAAAAGAAAGGTTTGTATCAAGTAATTTTTAACCTACCTTAATATTGGTAGCCAGATTGAGGGGTTTTGTAAGCTGTTGTTTCTGATTGTAGGTATTGGGTGCAGTAATAACATTCTGGATTTTAAATGAGGAAACAGTATTTGAAATGTGTGGTAGTCTTTAGATGTATTTTCAAAAGGAGTTTTTTCATGGGTTTCGTGGAGTTTTATGGCATTTGATGCCACATTCAATGGAAAATAAATCCTTAACTGTGTGCTAAGCTTCTCTTGACCTCAAATAGAGATGATTTAACCCAAAATTTCTGTGCCCAAATAGAAACTCAGTTGGTTCTGCTTGAGCAAGGCTTTAGACCCTATGACCTTCCAAGATCCTCTACTTCTTAGATTGCTTTATGTTTCTTTACAGAAATTCTCTATTTTCTGAGGCACAAATGGAGTTTAAGTGATGTATTGTGTAGCAAGTTAAACAAGAAGATTTATATAAATAGTTTTGTATAAGCCACAATGTTCTGGCATTTAAGAAGTGTCTTTGTCCATACCAAAATTAGAAAGCTGATAAGTCAAAAATGAGAAAAGTTTCTCAACAGAAGTATTGCTGATATTTGATATAGTCTTGTGGTTTATCTATTTTGTCTACAGTTATATTTGCAAGAAGCCATGTAAACTAGCAAAAAGACAGAAAAAGTAAAAGCCAATGTCAAAGCTCAACCAATTAGCACAGCTGAAATCCTACCTTTCTTCATCTTTTGACAGGTTTGAAAGATTGGGAGAAAAGGCTGATTATATCAGATAGAGCACATATAGGTAAGTGAAGATTGAAGGGGGAAAAGCCCTCACACGTGATTGCTTAGCTCATGATGCTAAATTAAATTATTATTCCACAGAGCAGCTATGTATTTGATCTAACACAGCTTCTTCTTATGTTGTGTAATCTGAAGCATGATAATGGAATCTGTATCCACTGAAGAGTGATGTTTTACATGTTTTCACAATGTTTAAGGAATACCTGCTCTGTTTTCACTTGAGGAGGCCTGTGCACTGTCAATGACAGCAGAGGCACTTTGTCTTGAAATTATGGATGTCTGTGATTTAAAGAGTATTTTTCTCCTTTGTGCTCTCATTATATCCATTTTATTTTCCACTGCAGTGTTTGACTTTCACCAGGCAGTAGATGGGCTCCAGGAAGTGCAACGTCAAGCACAAGAAGGCAAAAAGTAAATATTTTCAACACTCTTATTTCATTAATAGTTATGCAAATTCGGAAAATCAGTGTAATTTTGGAAAATAGAAATGCTGTATGTCTCTAAAGAGCCTTGTTGATGTTACTAATTCTCCACTTCTGTTCTGTTCCTACTTATGTTAGTGAACAAACTGTCAGCCAGACTCAAGGGCTCATGCTTTACTGAATACCACAAATGTTAGCAATACTTAATGCAAAGCCTGAAAGGTTCTGTATAATAGAACATAAATATCTTTTTAGGTCTCAGACATCCTGCCCAGTATGTGATATAGTGAAAATCTTTGACAAAATTACTTGGCATAAAGTGTATTTTTGCATGTATTTATATATATTGGGGGGGGTGTGTTTCTTTTTACTTAGTATTGGCACAACAAAAAAGGGCATTGGACCAACATACTCTTCCAAAGCTGCACGAACAGGCCTTCGGATTTGTGACCTCCTCTCTGACTTTGATGAATTTTCTTCAAGGTACAACTATTTTCATTTCTAAATATTATGCGAAAGAGTGATACATTTTGCCTGACAGATTTGCTTTTAAGGAGATGTTTTTAAATATGTGTCTGAATTTTGTATATAAATTGTCTAGAAGGAGAAGAAAACTGGAAAGAATGTGTGTGTGTGCATATTCCTGTACTTCACAGAGTTTCCCATCATTTAAAATGTAATTCTCAACATTGGGAAATGCACTGGTTGAGGTGTCAGAGTCCTGAGTATTTTCTCCCAATAGCTTTCAGTATATACTGTGCATAATATAAACTGAGTTCTTGCCAAAGGTTCTGTAATTCTATGACTATTTTCCTCATAGATACAATTTCAATATTTTACAGATTTAAAAACCTGGCACAACAGTACAAGTCAATGTTTCCCACATTGGAAATTGATACAGAAGGACAATTGAAAAAGCTAAAGGTAAGGATTTATCACTTGAAATATTTAATTTTAAAAGGTAAAAATGAAGTGTACCAGGCATACCACTTACTGAGCTAATTTAGATGAAAAATGCATATGTTCAGTATTATAAAAGTTTGTTATGAAAGCTGGTAAACAGTAGCTATGCTTTGTAGCAGAATGTTCTCTCTTACTGTAGGCATTAAGCTAAGCTCTGTGGAGGATTTAATTCTATTTAAAATAATATTTTCCTGTTTTGAGTGTTGTTTAAAATGACTGTTGTATCAAAGTAGTCAAGAGAATGCAGGGTGATGACTTCAATTGGTGTCCAGATGGTCAGTGGGACTTCCTTGCTTACTGAAGAATTGTTTCAAGATCCTGGTATTACAAGAAAATTGTCTTTTTATAAATAAATCTAGAAGAGCCACTGGTAAAACAGCTTCCATGAATATGTAAGAAATGAGGATGTTAAAAATATGTCTTACCTTTCCCAAGTTTTTTTGTTTTATTTTTTTCAGAGCTGACACCCTGAGGATATTTTTTAATATTCAAAAGGAATGATATGTTTTCCTTTTGGTGCTTGGACTAGTTCTAAGTCCCATTCCCAGTGTGGCCAGACTGTAAACACACTAAAGACTATAGCAACAAAATTCAGTAGGTATACCACATCTGTGTGAACAGAAATAATACAGAAATTATGGCATTCTAATGCCATAATAAGTTATGTTTTCTTATATGAGTGGTTCAATTGATTGAAAGGAGTATAAGCTAATGGTTGTATTTTTCAGGAAAACAGAGTTATTGAGGCTGGAAGCTTAGACTTATCTGTATGTTTTGTCTTTCAAAAGTGAGCACAGTGTTCCCTGCTTCCAGCTATTGTCTGGGGAAGCTGACATTTATATTTATTTTACAGGGATATGCTGAAAAAATAAGACCCATGGTTCGGGATGGTGTGTATTTTATGTATGAAGCTCTTCATGGCTCCCCAAAGAAGATCCTTGTGGAAGGAGCCAATGCAGCATTACTTGATATTGACTTTGGTAAGTTATATTCTAAACTCAGCTTAACTCCTAAGAGAACAGTTTTATTTTGATTAGTTTTATTTTGATTTGTGTTTATATTGACTTTGCAAACAGCAGGAAAATAGAGAAACAAAATAGTCTTTCCTTAATAGGAACAGATCTCCCAGAAGTAAAGCTCATTAAGACATAGATTGTATCATTAACAGGATTAAATGCTTAGGGTTTAAATATTGATTTTTCCTGAATTCCAGTACAGCTGAAATTTCACTGCAAGTATTCTTGTCTTGATTGCTTTTAAATGTGTATATACATTTCCAAACAATCCAGGTACTCATTGCAGTGCTGCTTAGGTAATTCCTCTGCCAAGGGAGGAGGATGAAATTGGTGCAGCAACCTCTGTGTCTTTCCACTACACTTGGTCTCTGCTCTGCTTTCTTACCAAAAGTCTAATTAAATCAGTGAAGAAAAAATTAAGGACTGAAGAGATTCTCCAGTCCAGAGTCACAGTGTAGAGATTATGAATAACTTCTTAAGAGTTTGACAATTTGTGGCAGACACTCAGAGCCACTTGTGCAGAGCATTGGGAATGCCAGACTGTGACCTTTATACCAGATTCTTCACGAATGTAATGGAAATAATTTCTGTGATACACAGAACGTTGAAAAAAAGCCTTACACAGCAGAAGCATCATATAATAGATCCTGTGCCTAATGGAGGTAGTATTGAGATGCTTTTGAATTTCTCCCTAGTGTGCAATCCTCGGTGAAAGTTGTAAAGGATGAACGGGACGTAATAAAAAGTTTGCCTCCCTCTTTTGCTGCTGTTCCAGTTTAGCTTTAAAGCCACGCTGAGAAGAGAAAACTTTCTTTGAAATGATAAAGAAAAATCCATATTTTTTTCTTACCATTGCTGACAGCTGGCTGTGGTGCTGTGTGTTTTTGACAGGCACGTATCCCTTTGTGACCTCGTCGAACTGCACCGTGGGCGGCGTGTGCACCGGGCTGGGCGTCCCTCCGCAGCACGTGGGCGACGTGTACGGCGTGGTGAAGGCCTACACCACCCGCGTGGGCATCGGCGCCTTCCCCACCGAGCAGATCAATGTAGGTTTGTGTTACAAGTAACACAGCTGGCAACAAGTGTCAGCCAGGGAAACGGGGTGAGGGTTGTTCCGCTGGTAAATGAGCCGGGTGATAGTGATGCTGAGCGATCGCACCGGTGAAGAGAGGAGAATTGCGTTTTGAACTTAAGGTATTTGTCATGAGAGGAGAGAAACGTGAGCGGGATGATGAAATGTTCTGTTGTAATGATCAGTGTGAAAACAGATGTCATCATCTTATGTAAGCATTAGGTGTATTTCAGTGGCAGGGGTTTGTTGTGGAGAGTGCATCCCAGAAGAGCTTAAATAGCACTAACAACTTCTGTGCTTAACAGCCTGTGTTCTGTGTGATTTATAGAATGGATGTGGTGTGTGTGTCAGCTAGTCATGCACAAACGGGTCGATAAAAATGAGGGGAGATACTTTGGTTATTTTAAACTCTCTGCTGTATTTTCATTATCAAGAAACTAGAAAGCTCAGGATATTGATTATGAGCTACACACAGAGCAATCTCTAGGGCAGTGTTCCGAATCTAATTTAAGGATTTAGTCACTAAAATCCTTTCTCTAATGGCTCAGATGAGTTGATGGTATCCTCTGGGTTTATGAATCATGAACATAAAGTTTCTTCCTTCTTTATTTTTATCACAGTATAGACACTGCTGGTCTGAATTGAGCAGCTGGCAGTCTCACACTGTGGTAGAAACAAGGAGCCTTAGGTTCTGACCTAGACATTGTACAAGCATTGGTCATGTCCCAAGCATTTACAGTCTTGTCCACAAAACCAAAAGATGTCAAAAGACCAGATTAAGAAAGTAAATACAAACAAAATTTTATAAAAGACTGAATTGCGAAGGAAATCTTCCTGTTGGATGAAGAAGGAAGAAAAGTCTCTCCTTGGAACACAAAGGTCATGATTTGAAATGCTAGTGACTGCAATACAAAACTCCTGTGCACGAGGGGATTTGTTATCTGCCTTAACCCTCTCCAAGTAATTGTTTTTTTCCTGAAATACAGCTTTCAAACTGGAGCAACTATATTTTTCTTGCAATTCATCTACATTTGTCAGTATTTCTTTTCCAGCCACGTTTTCGGTGAACCACCATCAGCATTCTCTCTGTCTCACTCTAGGAAATTGGAGATCTTTTGCAGTCCCGTGGCCACGAGTGGGGGGTAACTACGGGCAGAAAGAGACGCTGTGGCTGGTTAGATCTTGTCATTTTGAAATATGCCCATATGATCAACGGATTCACTGCGTAAGCATCAAAGATTTTGCGCTACATTTGGAAGTGATAATTTTGTGCTTCGCAGAATAAATATGTAGGTAACATTAATATAAGTCCAGTAAAGTGTCACATTTTAAGCAATACAGTAATGCATAGTGGGCAACTGAGAATTGTCTTAATGCTAATACTAATCTAATTCCTTTGACTTTTTTTTCAAATTAAGTGATTTTATAACATGATGGCTGTGATTTTTTTTTAGTACATGTTTTCACTTTGCTTTCATCAGGTGGCCAGCGTAGATTGGATCAATATATTGGTTTTCTAACAGTTTAGTGTTTTTGATCCAGTGCTTTCATACTGACTTGTGCCATGGTCTAAACCCTGTTGGGTTTGAGGTTTGGTTGACTCTAATAGATCCTACTTATAGGACCAATCCTGCATCATTTGGAACCACTGCCTTGATAAGTGAAATTAATGGAATGATACAAGGGTACAGCAAATGGCACAGCTTTCATTCCAGTTTCAACAGGTTCATTTATTTACAGAGGTGTAGTCGAATATTGTGTTATAAATTCTGCTTTTAATGGGTTAAGTTTTATTTTCTTTGGGACCGAGTGGCTTCCTTGGTTGATGCATTTACGCAAATTTGTCCATATAAGCAAACACATGACCCTGAGCATTTTAATATGTTATAGACTGAAACATAATTTGTTTATGCTACTAATGTTACACAGGAACAATGGTCTTGTTCATTAATTTATCAAAAGGGGTTTTTAGCTTTGGGGTGTTTTAAGTGGATTTATATTTTGCTTTAACTTATGCAGCTCTAGTTTATGTGGAAAATTTTAAGTAGGCATTAGGTTTCCTTCCATTTCAACTCTCTACAATTAGTGCTCTCCTATCAACAAAAGTATATCCTCTCTGGTAACTGTGATAGCTAAAAACATGGGGAGATTAAAAAGTTGAGGAACTGGCTCTTTGGTGCTTCTTTCTCAAAAAGTCTCTTCACTTAATCCTTTCATTCATCATGTACTACTGGGCAATGTAGCCTGGACTGTCATGCACATACCTCTCTAAATCCTTAGCTGCTCAGATTTTTGCCAGGCAACATCTAGAATATTGTTCTGGAGAATTTGACCAGTTTTAAAATGCAGTTTTATTCAGATCAGTGAACTCTACAATGTCTTCTTCAGGTTCCATTTTTGTCTCCTGATGTGTTCATTCACAAAATTAATAAGATTTATTACACTGACAGCACAGCACAGGCATTGAAAGTCAGAGTTCGATTCTTCCTAATGAACTGCACACGTGGTTTTAGCAACCAGACTATGCTTGTTCTGTTATAAAAGTGTAATCAGTCAATAAATCTGTCAGACAGTTGTTGTGAATTAGTAGGAATAACAGAAATAATCACTGTCAGTGATGTCAGGTGTCATACCCATCCAAACCAGGCCCAGCATGGGCCCCTTTCCACAGTCAGAGTGCATTTTCATGCACTGAGCTGAACACTGAGCACCTGTGTGAGCAGCCAGGCATTTGGAAATGTCTCTTAGTACCTCAGTCCAGTATTCATCCCAGAGGTGTTAATTCAGTTAACAATGTTCATAGTTTAATACATTTCTGTATTTCTGCTGGCTGGGCTGCTTCAGCTGGGTCTGTGAAAGGGCAAAAAAAAAAGGGAATTATTAAAAAGGAGATTCATCATGTGTGTAACTAACTTATGTTTTTTGTGCAGTTTGGCATTAACAAAACTGGATATTCTTGATGTCCTTGATGAAATTAAAATTGGCGTTGCCTACAAATTGGGTGGAAAAAGAATTCCATATTTTCCAGGTAAGTTGTTAAACCTCTGTGTTCATTTTTATCTTTCCTGCCTGTTAAGTCAGTTTTGCTTTTTAAAATCAGGCTTAATTTCTTTTTCATTAGACATTATGTGGCAATTTATGGAGCTTCAGTATCTGTATAAAGATGGCTGTACCATTACATTGGCATTTTCCATTTACCTTGCATTTGTGTACAATGGCAAGAACTTCAGAACAAATAAAATCCTGTGTTAGGGCCTCTATGTGTTGTCCCATTAGATTTTTTTATTGGCAAAATCAAGGATCTGAAAGTAAGCAAGTCTCAAATCAGTGACTGTGTATCATTTGCAGTAACATTTAATGAGGCAAAATTGAAATAAAAGCTGTACAAAAATGAGATGGAAACAAGCAGAATAAAGCTGCTTCTGGCTATCTTTATTAATCTTTATTAACAGCAACAACACTGTGGTTAATAAAAATATATATATATTGCCCCCTCAAACTGTTTAGATGCAATACTACATAATTTTTTTACATTAATGATGTTTTCAAGATATATGTAACAGTCTCTGCCAATAAAAGCAGTTTGTTCTGTTGAGGTATGGGAGATTCCAGAGCACAGGATGGACTGGCAGCAGCCAACTTTCCCACCATTCTTGGGGGTTCCTGGCTGTGGACACACTGAGAATTCCATAAAGGAAAAGCTTGAAGACATCAGAGTTTTTCACAAGGCTGATTTAACCTTGTTCGGTAAAGATTAAACCCTCTGAGACAGTAATACCTTGTCTACTGTTTTATTCTGTGCAAATCTGAACCAAAAAGTGGAAGTACTGTAAACCTCAAAAAATCNAAAACAAAAAACCACAACAAAAATACCCCAAACCCATACTGTTGTTGTTGACTCCCTATTGACAGCATAGAGTACATTCTACAGTTTTTGGAAGAGGAAACTGCATTCCTGGATCCTCTTGGATCAGATTTATCTTCCTAAGTATCAGAATATAAACTCAATTAAGAATAAAGGAGTGAATGATTGAATAAACCAGTAAAAATACTATTTCTTCATATTTCAGATTTTAATTGTTTTCAAAAGATAACAAGAGCCATAGGTCTGTTCTCTTAAGGCAGAGTAGCTAAAATCAACTGTGACAAAAATTGTTCTTCCACAGCTAACCAGGAGATACTACAGAAGGTGGAAGTAGAATATGAAACAATGCCTGGGTGGAAAACTGACACAACTGGAGCACGAAAATGGGAGGACCTCCCACCCAAGGCCCAGAATTACATCCGCTGTGTGGAAAACCACGTTGGTGTGCCAGGTAAATGTCTCTGTAGGTGTCCATAGGAGGGTGCACAGCAGGCAGACACAGCTCTGTGAAAGGGCTCAGTTTGTTAGTTGGAAGTCACTTTGTTTGGGCAGGAAGGAATGAAAGTACCAGAGGCTGGGATGATGGGGGTAAAGCTTGCCAAGAAGCAGCAAAGGGTGGTGTTCAGCAGGCAGGTCTGCAGTGCAGCAGAGAGCTCTGAGCTGCTGCTGACAAGGGTTAAACAGAGGAAAGATAAACATGTGCTGTTCTTGGCAAATGGCCACCTTCTGTCAGTGAAAACTTTGGGGTCTGTGCACCATGCTTCAACGTGTTCTTAGGCTGATGTCCTCATCTTCCCCTTTCTCTCTGCACCCTGCACTGCATCCCTGTTTGAACTTAGATGGTTTTGGTTTGGTTTGGTTTTTTTCCATTCTTACTCATATAAGGAATTGTGTTGCATAACAGGATTCAAGATTGCTTAGTCCACTTCTTCCACTTTGGAAAAATGAGAATTTTAACATCATCGATCTGCAAAGGTCAAGCCACCCAGTTTTCTTCAAATCTAACTGCTAGGGCGCTAGATGTGCCAAGAGCTAGGTGTGGCATGAATGATGGAATGAATGGCAGGGGAATTTCCACAGTAACAAGCTTAGAAAGCTGGCATGTGTACTTTTGCTTTCCATAAAGCACCTCAAAGGTCATATCAGTGGAGTACAGCCTGGTTACAACCGTGACAATTCCTGTATCGGTCACGGATCAGGAAACATCTGATAGCAGAGACTGAAACTCAGGGAATGGCCTGTGTGTGGTCAAGGACACCTAAGGGATGTGTAAACACAGCTCCCCTTACCTTTATTCCTCTGCTTCGCTGTGTAAAGTCAGGATACCTTGCTAGGTTTGACTGCTAAAGGAGATGTACCCACAGTCAATTCTATAGCAACCATGGGCAATAAAACTGCAGTGGAACAGCTACAGTGTGGAATTTGGGGTGGCTGCTCACACTGGATAATGTTTATAGTTAGTCTTACATATAAAAATATTACAGTATGTGGGCATCACCATCTCCTGTCCCACATCAGGCAGACTTCAGGGTCTGGCATAGCTCTGGCTTCCTCCCTGCAGGGATGAACATCCTGTCACTCAAAACAGTGGCTCTTAAACCTGCAACAAACATTCCTGACATTCTATTAGGCCTTCCATCTGCAGTGTTTTGTGTTCATGGTATACTGCAGTTTTAGTCCAGTAGTGCAGCTGGAGTGGAGGGATTTTTGACAATGAAACTTCCTTCCTAAAATTGGTGAGTCTGTTGTGAAGCCTGATGAAAGGTGCAAATTATTCCACTTCATTGATTATAGTATTTACTCTCAGTAATTGTTCTAACAGATGTGTTTTCCTCCCTAGTTAAATGGGTTGGAGTTGGGAAATCAAGAGAGTCGATGATCCAGCTGTTTTAAACAAATGAAGAACTTCAGTGATGAGAAGCACAACTTGGCGTTCATCGGTTCCCTACTGCTTCCTCTCTGAATGGAAATGCTATTGAAAACAAACAAATTCTTCTAGGAATTAAATAGAAACACAACATATATTCTGTATTGTAACATTTTATTTAAGTTCTCAGTAAATTCAGTGTAAAATCTCCTTGGTGTCCGTCATGAAAAAAGTCAAAAAAAGTATTTCTAACAAAATGGGGAAATAAATTTTTTCAATTGATCCATGTTACTTTTTGGAAGTACTTTATACCTATATAGTATTTCTCCTTGATTAAACCAGTATTAGGCCTTTTCCAGTAATTATTGGGTAACTTTAGAATTGTGAAGCTTGGATTTTTTTTCTTCAAATGTTAAAATATCTGTGTATCTGGGTTGGCAGTACTAGGACAGATACCATGCATTGAAATTGGTTGAATTATAAAGATTTTCAGTTTATAAAATACAGCAAAGTTAGGTGGGTATTTTTGACTGCACAAAGTAAAGCAAACACAATTACAAATAATTTTTATATAACGTTTTTTGATAGCCTACTAAAATGAATGGAGAGCAGCTAAAATGTAAAATGTATTTATCACAAAGCCTATTTATCCTAGTACCTGAGATAACATCTGTAAAGGGGCCAAACTGGAGAAAGCTGACCTGTGTAATAATTCTTTGAACTATTCTGTGTACTAACAGGCTGGAGACAGTCAGGTGTGTGGCCTTTCTTTTGTGCAGTAGGAAAAGGAATGAGTGAAGGTGGAAGGAAGAGAGTCCTCAGAGTATAAAACACATGAGGAGAGTGGAGCTGAGACAGCACACTGCATTTTCTCCATGAACCTGGGACATTTCTTCCTGCTAGTCCTGTGATTGAAGCTTCCCAAGTTCTGCTGTGGTACTCTGTTGAGGAACTTGGAACTTGTGGCTCTGTAAGGCACTTGCTTCCACAGCTCATAGGTTTCCAAGAATAAATCAATGCATGACTCAATGATGACTGCTGCAGTATTTACACCCCTCACACATTTTGACCTTCCTCAGCAAAATGTAATGCCTATTTATAGAAGGGGATGACACGTGGCAGCCAGGGTTGGGACATGTAGAAGCTGTGGAGAGTCCCAGAATCTTCAAGAATGCACTTGGACTTCTTTGTGGATCTTCTAGTTTGTAATGGTTATGTATCAAGAGCTCTTAAAAAAGGCCTACCTCTTGTAGAGGAAAAAGATTATTCTAGAGACATAGTTATTCCCTAACTGCGAAGTTCTCCAAGTAGATGTTCCATTTTTATGTATGTCTGAGAGAGCTATAACAGTATTTTTGTATCATTCCCATGGGCTGTGAAAATGGCATCACATCCTCAGTGCTGCCATTATTCAGTGTGTAAAAACATCCCTTTTCTGACATGGTAGCTCCAAAAGTAAACAATGATGACACTTGGCATTAGAAATGGAGAAAAAAAAAAAAGGAAAACCTGTCAGAAGGATCTTGTGCCATACTCATCCCCTTTGTCTCATCTCACTCAACATTAAACAGCAAATAATGTTCAAAACGGTTTGTGTCAAGAAACACCTTTAAAAGTACCAATGCAAAGCACTAAATGTAACTGTTTATGGATATTTTGCTGCTTGTAAGGCAGAATTCTTTCACCATCCAGCTCTGGTGCAGTCTCTCCATGCCCCAGTTCATTATTATAGTCTGGCTTAATGCACAAGCAAATACCTTTTTTCTCTAAGAAAAAAACAACAGACAAGATCCCAAAGCTGTGAATCCTTACTTCTGTTTTAACTCCTTTGTCTATCTTTGACAAATTGTTTTAACCTGCTGCTGCTGGTTTTGCAATCTGTAAAATTGCAATTAGTAATACATCCTCACCTCTTCAACACTGCCTTTTGGAGTTCCCTGGGTCAAGCCTTGCAGTCCTTGATCTGAATTGAGGAGGAAGCTCCCCCCATTGTATTTCTGGCTGTTCTGATGAAAGACCAATGAAACTTCTGACCTTATTTAATGTTTGCAAAGCACTTCTGAAAGGTACTTGGTAAGTGCTAATTATCACAAGCACTGTGAAGTGTTCCTCATTTATAGGAGGTACTTTAAGCATAAAGATGCTCAGAGATAGAGTAATTAAGTTTTGTTTTCACATGGCTTAACCCTGTGACATTTGCCTTCTGAATGATCTAGAGCTGTTCCTTTTCTTGGCCCCATCTTCCTCCCTGCATTTGTGCTGGGAGGTGGCCGCTATATTTAAGGTTTGGTTGATTTATAGGCAAAGTCCACAGTGACTAACGAGCCACTTGGTGTGCTGAATAACTGGATTCAATTATCAACCCTAAACTGAGTATTTGGCATATTGAAGACAGTAGCTTTTATAGCATAATTTTCACAGGATTACTTTCCACCTAATCTTTTTATTTTCCATTTTTTCCATTAAGTGTCTGTTAGATCCACATGGCCTGTCCTTGCTTTCAAGGATTCATCAAAAAACCCAGTGATGTTGTCAGTGAGAATGATGTAATGGGCAATTATCCCATGCCTTACTCTGTTACCATAAAAATAATATCATGCATTTCATTTCATAGCATGGATATTTTAAATAAAAGTTCTATTAAATTTTATATGTGCTGTCATTGAGTTAAATGTGAATAAGTTCAGGCTATTATCAAAAAGCTCTTTAATCTACTGAGAGACACTGCTTAATAGGAACATTTTAACATAAATTTCCTTTAATTTTAGCTATATTCCATGTATGTTATTTTATATCGTGTGGAATTTCATTTAATAACATTCACTGTGATGTATTTAGCTACTTCTTTCTCCCCAGCCAAATTCAATAATAATGGCTAAAACTGGCTGATGCATCATGCTGTTTGATACCTGGATGGAAAAATAAGGGTAAACGTTTACTGAAAAGCTGTAATTTGTAGTAAAGATTATAGTTTTTTAAAAGTAGCAATTACAGATTCAATCCTGCACAGTACTGTTTTTGAGACATTTTCTGACACTTACCCTTACAATATGGCCTTCCTAGTCAGATATACACTTCCTCACATATTCAGGATAGGATTTTGAAGCTTTTGTAATTTTTTAATTTGGCTATATATGGTCTTACAGTTCTGGCAAAATGCACTTTCTAACAGGAAAGAAAATGAAGCATTTCCATAGTAATGTGCAATCTATACTCACACCTTATGCAGATTTTTTCAGATGATTTTTGATCCACACCTGTTTATTTTGTCCTTGAAGATGTATTAAAAGAGATTTAAAGTAACAGCACTGGGTCTCTATTTCTCTTGTTTTTCAACAAAGTAAATTTCATTCAAAGACCTGGTTTAATATTTATTTCATGAATTTTAGAAAATAAGTAGCAGCATTCGTGAATGAAGGTATGTTGTCTCTCAGCCTACAAATTTTCAGTGTTTGGCCTTTTTTCACAAATTCCACAAACTTTGTCTCCCTTTCCTGTTTACAAACTGAGCAGGGATCTACTTTTACCACTGGGATTCATGGTTAGTCATCTTTAGTTAGCTCACCTGAGTGACCAATGCTTTTATGAAGGAAAAATACATTTTCTAAGTGATGCAAAAATTGCTGCAATAAAAGTTGGTTCAGAACAACCGATGTGAACTCCGTGAAACTCTTTATCAGCAACACTGAGAGAAAGCAAAGGTCAATACTGACTCAGATAAACAATTATCACCTCTAAAACTGGGCTTCAGACAAGTGATGTTAGGGCTTTCAGAAGCCTCCACAGAAACTACTCCTTTTCAAGGTTTTAGAAGGAGCCAGAAACAGCAGGTAAGTGATCCTTGCAGTAAATGACAGCAGGTCAATGCCTCACACACCACTCAGGGCAATGGCTGAGACCTGTATGAGAATTGATCTGCTAATTAATTAGTATTTCTTCATTTCCTTTGAATCAGTTATGTATATTTTTATATATAAACACATATATGTATAATTTGATGTAGAATGGTCTTTGGCAGCTGAAGCATCTGAGGTGGTGTCATCTAAATCCATGTCAGGCTGGCAATGCCCAAGGCAAAAAACCAAACCACCCCCAAGAAACCACACATACACGCAAATTAAAAAAAAAAAAAAAAAAAAAAAAAAAAAAAAAAAACCCAAAAAAAAAAAAAAAAAAAAAAAAAACCCAAAAAAAAACAAAAAAAAAACCAAACCCAAGCTAGAGAGCTGTGTCTGATGATTGGGATGGAGGGAAAAGAAATAGACATTCCTGTCCCTAACCTCTGTCACTGATACTTCACATGGGGTCAAGCTCTAACCAGCTTGGCCACTAACCACTCTAATGAGTGGGTACTCATTATTCCCTGTGGAAGTGGCCTTGCCTTCTGTACAGTAACATATCATGTCCATCAGAGCTGGTTTAAAGTGTCAGATGTGGGCAAAAAGGAGGAGCTCACATCACCCTTTTAACTGGGCATCAAGCAAGAAAGGAAATCCAGCTCCAGCTATCTTCTTTCTAGAAGTGCCTGTTCGTGGCAGCCCAGGGCTGTGACCTGGCAGTTTCTTGGGCACTAACAAGTGTGTTAGTGCTTGCTTTGTCTCTTTATTAGATCCAGATTGCCAGTGACAAAGAGGATGCCTGAAGCATGGAGCATGCTCAGCTGCGACGGTGTACATGGATCCATGGCATGAGAGAAGTGGGATTGTACAGCCTGCCAGGGAGGTAGGGAACTGGGTCCTTTTCTTCCCAAATCACTGGTCCATCACAAATGAGCTTTGATAATGAGCGTGTTTTACAGAATGATTGCAAGATTTTGTCATTTAATCTCTTATATACTTACAGGAAATCAGTTGTTCTAAAATACCTTCATCTGTTATTAATATCTGTAGATTTCTGGAGCAGACACAGTTTATTACACATTTGCCCATCAGCTCTATGAGAGGGTAAGAAAAATACAACAGGAGAGAAGGTCTTTTGTAAGCACATACAATTTATATCTTTCACTAATATAAATTTTTTGGCCAACAGGTGCATTTTTCAGTGGTTGAAAGCAGTACAAATTTGAACACTGTCTAAATAAATGTGTTTGGCATGAAAATGTCTTTGTCAGGAAAAAAAACCATCCAAACACTTGTGTATTTTAATGTTTTCACAGTCTCAAGATAATGCACCCTTCCTGTGACAGGCATTACCTTTCAGGAGCTGAGCGTAGACACCAGAGTTTACATCGCAGGGCTGTAAATAGTGCCTCAGACAGCAGTGTTGGGTTTCAGGTGATACATTTACAGTGCCTGAGGAGAGGCAGAGCACTTCAGACAGTTTAGGTGGCTGCTGAAATCCTTAAAATACCCTGGGCTGAGTCACTGGAGACAAGTTTTCTTAAGGACTGCGGAATATATATATGACTGTCTTAAGGACAGTCAACTATATGTGCCCTTCCAGCAGAGGTAGCAGTGTCCATTTTTCCCCACAGAAGACAAAACTTTTCCTGCTAACTGGGCCTAATTCTTGAAATGTGAGGAAATGGTGTTAGCTACTTAGGCTTGTGAGTCTGTAAATGGAAAAGGTCCCAAGCAAGGGGTGCTGGAGTCAGCTTTTGGTGAGTCTGACAAAATGACAAGCATGGAAACACAGTGTATTACCAGTCATGATCACAAAGTGGTGTTTCATGGTGTTCTTTGCTTCTGAAGAGGAAGTGTCTCACTGTGTCAAACCTATAGTAATTAGAATTTCCATTGAGATTCTTAAAATAGTGCAGCCCTCTACCATGAATGGAAACCTGCCCTTTGAGCTCTGAATTCCAGAGTGGCTGAAACATGGCAAAGACATTGATGAGCTTGGCAGGGTCTGGGCCATGGAAAGCTCCTGAAGCTCAGGAAGAGTTCCTTTTGTCTCAGTACAGGCTGGGAAGCCCCTGCCTAAGGAGCAGCTCTGCCAAGAACAACCTGAGGTTTAAATGAGATGCCAGGATGACCATGAGGAACAGTGCACTTGCACCTTGAATAAAGCAGGTGGTCTGCTGGGCTATCCTGAGGGGGGTAATAGCCAGGAGAGGGAGAAAAGCTGTTTCCCATTACTCAGGTTGATGAGTAGTACCAGGGATTCCTGCTACATGTCCACTGTATGTCCACCATGCATTGTAATGGCATGTTTTGCATCCTTAGTAAATGGGTGAAGAAGAAAGGGAGAATTGCCAAGATGATGTGATATTCTTGTTTCAAGGCTCTGCCTTGCTGCAGGTAAGACTGGTTTTGCTTCCAGTGCACAGTCACACTTATGTCAGTACCACAGTCACAGATTTGCTGTTCAGTTACCACCCCACAGCACTGAAAACAGTTCAGATTTTGTACTCCAATTTTCTTCTGCTTCATTTCTCCCAGCCATTGAGGCTGTGCCCTTGTGGTGACCTTGGCAGTGACTCTTATCACTGTTTCATGCTTTCTTTGGAAGCTGGGTTCTTTCAGAATTCAGGAATTCAGTTTGTAGCTGTACCAACGGGGCCTCAGTCTGTCTGAGATATAATATGATTTGAAGACATTTACTAAGTTCACAAAAGGTTTGCCTTGTCATTCTGAAACAGCATTAAGTTTCTATCTATAGCTTCTAAAGGAGATTATTGGAAAAGGGGACTAAGGGGACTAAGGCATCAAGCCTATTCTCTGAGTATTTGGTCCACTGATTTTTAGTACTGTATGTTCTGCAGAAATAAAAAAATATGCTTTTAGTGATCTCTACTTGTGTGTATTGGGTACTGGAATAAGTAACATCTCCAACTTTGCCAGAAGAACTGAAGTTGGAATAAAATGGCAGGAAGCTGATGTGCTGGGTGCTGGACCTGGCCTGAAGAACAACCCGTGCCTGGGACAAACTGTGTGGGAACTGTGAAGAGCTAGGAGGAATATCAGCCTACTCTTTTTCACTACTCAGNGGCCTGAAGAACAACCCGTGCCTGCGACAAACTGTGTGGGAGGAATATCAGCCTGCTCTTTTTCACTACTCAATCAGTTATTCAATAACAGTATCAGTTTTACACGAGAACCAGTTATAGTAGTGGTACATTTGTATATTTAAGTAGCCCGTCCTATAGCTTAGGTAGTGATAATGGATCAGTATTAAAAACAGAGACAATACTGAACATCTTCACCAACAATCTGGGAATCTTCTAAATCTTGCAGATAGGAAAAAAAAAAAAAAAAAAAAAAAAAAAAGACAGGATTATGTCACACCAATATCTTCTCTGAAATCCTCATGCAAAAAATAAAATCAAAAAATATTAATGCATATACATGATAAGAAGCTTCTGAGCATAAATACAAAGAATAAGCTGTAATAGATTCTAATACATGCAAAAGAAGTCAAGTGAAAGAAATAAAAGAAGTTAGCTAGTTAAGGCATTACAAATAGGATAAGGCATTTTGTCTATTAGAAATTGATTTGCCCCACACTATGTAATTAAAACACTAAGGCTGGTACTGATGAAAGTCTGAGCCCTATGCAAAATGCATTGATAATTTCCACACAGAGGAACATGCCAGCAGCACAAAAAGTCTCATTCTATTAATTGGCACCCTGGATGGTAGGCCTAGGATTGAGCATTACTTTTATAGCCAATACCTCACCACTCATGCAAACTGCTCAGCAGAGAGCAAAGAGAAGAGTGCCTTCAAGACTTCCCTGCATAAATGGATTACATCTGCAAAGGCTGTGCTGAGGAAATTTCCACATTAGTGCTTGTGATGGTCCCTGTAGCTGTGGCATGTTATCCTGGCAACGTTCAGGGAATCGCCTTGACTCTGTGCAGCTTCTGTCCTCTGCACAGAGATCTTTTCTGTGCAGGGCTGACAACACAGCCACACATATTTAAAATAAACACACTTTGTGGGCTGCTGCTGGGAATGGTTTGTTAGACATGGTGAGTGCAGAGCTGGGTTCTTGGCCAGCCTGCACTGACACAGCCCCTTTGAGCTGAGCAGATGCACCCTGAGTTATTCCAGCTGAACAGCTGCTCTGGGGAATGGAGAGAGGAGAGGGACAACATATAAAGTTGTCTCGAAGCAAGGATTCACACTTCCACAACAAAATAATAAGAGGAGGGCTGGATGCAGCTGCAATGTCGAGGGAGGAAGGTTTTGCCCATCCCTTCCCAAGCCATGCGTGGGAGAGGATGTTTGTTCTGTGCAGGGATAGTGAAAGGACAGAGCTACCTCCAGAGCCTCTCCCATGTAAATCTACACTGAATAATGGATAGCACTACTTGGACAAAGATTTAAAGAATTCTTAGAACAGCCTCCTAGCATTAAATCAAAAACATTGTTGCCTGCAGAGACAGAAAACAGAACATTTGGCACTATGTTAGGTCAGCGATAGCAGTTCTCACTGTCACAGCTCATATTCCTTTTTTCATGACAGATTAAAATAATCTGGAAAGAAGCAAGCTGAAAGGAAACAGTGCAACAGAAATGAAAGCACACTATGGAAAGGGCCAGGAACAACAACAACCATTAAAAAAAAAAAAAAAAAAAAAAGGGAAAGCAGCCCTTTTGTAAACCTCTGTCAGCAGAACAATAACATCTTTGTAACAGCAAAAATAATTTATAGTTTTGAGGGTGCCCTCTAGTGAGTGGGACCCTTGGGTGCTCTGATCTGCTGAGCAGCACTGGTGCATCTCAGGGCTGTCAGCAATGAAACACGCTCTGAAACTCAACCGTGCTGTGCTAATTTAAGAGCAAGCACTGGCTGGGGTGACAAGATGGCAGAGCCTGCTCTTAGCAGCAGCCAGCCATTAATCCTGTATATCACTGGCTTATCAAATATTTTTTGGATGCATGAAGCACATCAAAAGCTCATCAAGATGAAGGCACAAACTCTGCAAGTCCTCATGAAACAACATGCTCTTGTGAACAGATAATGTCTGAACCAGGTGTAGCCCTCTGATCCCAGCTGTAACATGTTGTCTGTTAAGGCTGATGTACTAAGAAAAGGACACAGAAGAAAGAAAATGGCCCCTAGCCCTTCCAGTAAAAGCAGGTTTATGCAAGGAGGGTTGTTTTTTTTATCATCAGATCCATATTGCAGAGCAGACAAAGGACAGTACAGTGGGACTGAGCCCATGGGGTGTGGTGCTTTACCCCAGGCCCAGCAGGGGATGTGTGCCCATCCTGATAGTCATCCCATAGAACACAGACTGCATGCTGGCACATGGCCAACTATATCACTACTATCAAATAATTTCCACTTAAAAGAATTTCCAGATCGTTTCTTTAACCATTTTAGCATGAAAACAATAAAGAGGAACCAGCGATTTGGCCAAAAGCCAATCATTTTATACCAATTCAACTAAGGAAACTCCCTATTTAAAAAGGTATAGGAGGCAGAGTCCCACCTCTATGTGATGTGCTTTGATATCTTTCTAAATGGCCTAGTAATGAAGGAATAGAAAAAAGTGGGAAGTTTTACTACAAGCACATGGAGAGGAGGGCCTTGATATAAGTGAAGCTGAAGGGACAGATAAAGTATTGGAAGGCCTGGATTGCTATTTATCTGCCACCTATTTCTGAAATGGAAAACTTTGACTTTTCACAGTAAGTTACTTGCAAAACACAGCATAGAGGGAAAGAAGTAAGGGTGATAAATATTTAGATTCACAAAGCCAAATCAGCTATCCTGTATATTTTCCTGAGCCTGCCTAAAACAGAAGGCAGAACTTTCTTCAATTTGCTGAGCTTGTGAGTTCTTTTCCTTTTAAGAAAGCTTTCAGTATTGAATTGCAATGTCTGTGACTTACACTGTGATTTTTATCTGGCTGCTTATTTCTAATTATATTTTGGAGTAGTTGGAAGCATTGAGTTACAGGTAAACATTTATTATGATTGTCTACAGATGGATCAGAGGAATCAGAAACAAAAAAAAAGTCTTTAAATCTGTAGTATATTACTGGAATATAAAAATCTAAATCTGTATTTTTTGGGGCAGAGTCTATAGTAGTTCAGGTCAGAATGTGATATAGTTAATTAAACTGTACTCAGTGCAAAAGGAATGTGAAAACAGCAGTTACAAGGGGATAACTGTGATCCCAAGGACAGTATATTTGTAAAACTGAGGAAGTTTCTGCCCATTCAATGTATAAATACTCTGAAGAAGAGACACAAGCAGTGGTGTATCAGAGAGGTGTCTGTGCAGAGCTCTTGGGGTACCCAGGGCTCCCTACCTTCCGTTATTCATAGTTTTCCATAAATCAGACATAGGGGACACCCAGAGTTTTTCTGTGTCTGCCCTGAATTTCTTGGAGCACTGGTAGAAATAGAATACAGGAAAGGCAGGCTTAACAACAATAGTCCATTTTGTGCATTGGACTTGCTTAATGGAAATGGAAACTGTTGGAAATATATGAAATGCCATTTTTCTTCATGCTGTAAGTGACCAAACTATCAACCAGGCAATTTGTCTGTAATATTCACACAGGCACAGGAAAATAAAAGTAGCAAGAAAAAGACTGTAGTTTTTATTCTCTAGTCTTGGGTTTGTTTTTTGATTGGGTTTGTTTGTTTGTTTGTTTGTTTGTTTGTTTGTTTGTTTGTTTGTGGGGTTGTTTGTTTTTGGGTTTGGGTTTTTTTGGGGGGTGGTTCACAAAAAGGTTTTCAAGGATAAACCAAAATCATGGTATTTCACTGTTATCTTCAGTTATTTGGGATGTGTTTGGGCTGCTTTTTCACATTCAGAATCTCATTAACTAACCTGAAATACCACCAGCACTAATTTTCAGGAACACTCAATGACAACAAGCTTTGCCAGGTCAAGTCTCACCCTTTCTGCTACTTCTAAATCACTAGTGGATCTTCCTCAAGGCTCACTGCTCCGGAATTAATAAAACACTCAGCACCATTCTGCTGGGTAACAATTCAGAAGACAGGCAGGTGAACCAATTCCCTCCCTGCAGGGTGCTCAGGCCTGCTGGTACAGAGCAGAATTATTTTGCCTTCGTAGCTTGCAAAGAGAAGGGAGCTGGTCAGTAGCAGATGTTGGTGAAGGTGAGTCTTGCAGAGCAATTAAGAGATGTCACCACCGAGGCTGACTCAGAATGCTGCAACAGAAGATCCTTGCAGTGGGGTAGTGGTGGCAATGTGTCAAATGTAATCAGCCCTCAGCAAAAGCTGGACTTGATGATCCTTGTGGTTTCCTTCCAACTCAGAATATCTTGTGATTCTGCAAAAGTGCCCTTAAATTTACTCCTCAGTGACAGCACCAGCAGCACTGTTGCAGCATGAGCTGCTCCCTTTCATATCTACTTCACATTTGAGATCAGTGCTTCAGAGCACTCCTTCCCCACAAGTGGAATAGTGCTTTTAGTTCTTTCTTTGTATTTCATCCAGTTCTCAGACAGATGAGTTCCATCCATATTTATCCCATGCCACATTAATGAAATGTGTGATCTGCTGTCCTCCATCCTGACAGGGCTCTTTCCAACTGGAATAACATTCTGATTAACCAGTATTCCCCAGACAATTTCAGGAACATCAGAGTGTCTAGCTAGTGAATATTTACAAAGTAGTTTCCTTAGACAGAAAGAAAAGGCCGTGAGTTTTCAATATGCAATTGGAAAAGTCTGCTGAACATCCTTAAGCATGCTTTTGCAAGTACATGCAGAAAAAGCCAAAGCAGACTTACTTACTTTCTTTATCCTTACAGATAAAGAGTGGCAGGAGTAAAACTTTGGAGCTCAGAAGCGATTTTTGGGAATTACTGTGAATTATAACCATGGCTTCTGCTCCACAGACTGGAGGGCTGATTCTCTCTACAGAAAAAAAAAAAAAAAAAAAATTAAAAATCACATTAACTGTATGAAATCAGAGTGGTTGTACCTGCAAACTACTAGAAGTTCAGCAACTTGCTCTTGTCATTTTGATGTTTGGACAATGCTCTCAGACATTGGTGTGATTTTTAGGGCTGTCCTGAGCAGAGCCAGGATGCAGAGCTTGATGATCCTTGTGGGTCCCTTCCAACTCAGGATAGCCTGTGATGCTACAGCCATAGTTAGGCACTGTGCTCAGTACTACTGCTCTTGGGGTTTCAGTAGTTTTGGAAGAACTTGACCAATGAAACCAGACCAGAGTTAGTCCATTAGGTATTGTGGTCCATTTTCAGCACACTGATCTATGTCTCACATAATTGTATTCCCATATAAATGACTGTCATTCTAAATCTTGTGCTAGTATTGAAAATGCACATTGAAGTTTTTATGAGTTTCTGAATGAAAGAAAGCCTTTTAAAAAATACTGATTCTGTCACTACTTTTTGAGGAGGTTGTTGTTTGGTTTTTGGTGTTTAGAGGCTTTGGTTTTTTCCTTTTTTTTTCCAGAAGAAATGTAAATCTTTACTTGGTAACTTCTTTTTGACCAGAACAAAACAAAGAAACCAGGAACAAGTCCTTCACCCTTAGCAGACTGTAAGTTCATTCATGGAAAAATCGCTCCTGTATTTGGTTGTGATTCTCTCCACAGTACATACAGGGGAAATTCTGAAATCAGAGACCTCTGGAAGAAATAAAACTGTCTAGAAGAAATAAAACTATGTTGACATATCACCTTCAATACAAAACATAGCACCTAAACTCCAGCAGCAGTTTAAAACTTGTTTGCCCTGAGGAAAACAATGTATTTTCAAAAATATACATAGTACCCACACTGGATGCCACTTGGAATGGCATCTGAGACTTTTAACCCAGGAAACCACACCTGGGGTGCTATGCAGCCCACCTGTACATAGCAAATTAATTGCAATAATTCCTTTTCACAGCAGAAGGTCTTGGAGAACTCCAGAATTAGCTGAAACTGGGTGTCAGTCCCCAAAAACTCATTGTTTCCTATAAGTGGTGAACCCACTCCTGATGTTGGCTGGTGCCAAGGAGCCCACCAGAGCCCCCTGACCAGACAAGCCTCCTTGGTGGTCATTAAAAAAAAAAAAAAAAAAAAAAAAAAAAAAAAAAAAAAAAAAAAAAAAAAAGTACTTCTCAAGCTTGTGCACATTTTTGTTGGTTCCACAGCATTCGGACAGCCCAAACCTGGGCAGAGGGTTTAGGATGCACAAAGAGCTCCAGGACGTGAGGGAAGGGGGGGAAGCTGTTTCAGGGGAGGTTTAGGAAAAGGTTCCTCACGCAGAGGGTGGCTGGGCACTGGAACAGCTCCGCAGGGAAGCGGTCACAGCCCCAGCCCTGAGAGACTCCAAGGAGCGTTTGGACAACGCTCTCAGGCACATGGTGCGAGACTTGGGGTGTCCTGTGCAGGGTTAAGAGCTGGACTCGATGATCCTCGTGGCTCCTTCCCAACTCAGCACACTCCGTGATTCTCGTGCATTAACAAAGCCGAGTCCCAAGGCGGTTTC
>WEIU01009825.1:192450-246814 GCA_013389925.1 Aegithalos caudatus | reverse complement strand
AAAAAAAAAAAAAAAAAAAAAAAAAAAAAAAAAAAAAACAACAACCCACACAAATATTCCCGTTACACATTTCTTTGCATTTAATTAATTACTCAAGTTGCTTCTTGTGAAGATGTGAGAGTACAGTGATGTCCATGCCATGAGCAGGACTGGGAATGTGGACCAGGAAATTACAGTGGAGTTCTGACTGGCAGTGGCACCTGAGGGATGGTCCTGGTAGGGATGGGAAAAAGGTGAGAGTTGTGTCTTTGAGGAGAACAATTTGAGGAATGATGGGCTGGTCAGTGTGACCTCAGTGCACAGGAATGTTCTAGTGTGAATCCTCACAAAAGCTGTGTCCAGCTCTACATCCAGGCACAGGAAGGGTGGGAACCTAATTGGGAACAGTCAGAGATTTGAGGACATGTGACCAGCCTCACTGGCTTTTCTGATGGGATGAGCAGCACTGGATAAGAGGAGAGGTGAAGGTGTCCTTGCCAGGGGAAAGGCAAACCTTGTTGGGCTGCAGGGGCAGCACAGACCCCCTTGTGCAGAGATCCAGAGCTGCTGCTGCACACGAGGCTTTACAGGCCCTGCAGACCCTGCAAAGAAACGACACAGGGGAACAAGAAGCCTGGTGACTTCCAGCTCACACATGGGGCACATCTGTGCTCTTCAGAGCCTACCAAAAGCACAAGGATTTCATGTTTTGAGGACTGCAAGGCTGTGTATTGAGGCGTGGTGCTTTTGGATACACTTAGGAGTTTATAGTACCAATGAAACTCTTCAATTCTGCTGCTTTCTTCTGTTCTCCTGAGCATTGATTGCTGCTGTGAGAAATGTGGAACTGGTAAAAGGCTATGTGGTCTGAGGATGTCCACTCTTACATCCTGTTTACTCTGCTAGAACTACCAATATGATCAAACTTACTCATATCCTTAGGTGTTTTGGTGGGATGTGCTGTACAGTGCAGCACTGTGCTGAATATGGATTTCTGAACCTAAAGAAATGATTCAATTTTCAACCAAGCAGTTTACATACACAACTTAATGCACTTTTATGTATTTCATCCCAGTGAGTTTCATTTTTGGAGCTTTGTTCTCCCACGCTTTCTTGCACTGAGTAATACCTTCCCAAATGAGTAATCTGATTGTTCTGATTTTGCTTTCCATGATAGCAAGATTATTTACTGCCCCAAAATAGATTTTTAAGTATTTTTAAATGCAGTAAAAACAAGCTTGGAAACCTGGGACTGTGATCAGTTGGGATGACCAGTATAAGGAGTTCAAGTCCAGTAAAATGTAAGGTTGAAAAGATGTAGTCAATGTGCAGATTTTCATGGTTTCCTCCCAAAAATGCTAAAAGCCAGCTTGAGTACAGACTTCATACATTGTTTCCTCTTCTGTTGAGTGGTTTCACTCCAGGTTGTTCTGGGAGTTCTCGCTTCTCTGAAAATGAGAGAACTTGGTCCCAGTTGGGTGCAGTTGCCTGTATTGCTGCTTACAGAGCTTGTTTGAAGAAATTTGTGTACTTAGATGGGTCACAGGAATGCAGGAGCTTTCTTGCTCAGCCAGGACATGGAGTAAAAAAGTAATATAGAAAACTGCTTTATTCCTGTGACTTTAGATCAGTACTGCTGAACACAAACTTCTATAAGTCCTGAAAATACCTTTTGTTCCTCACCTAGCTGATACTGGAGTGGGCTGTCTTGGTGAGACCAAGAACTAAGTTATTGAACATCGAGTTACTCCTTTCCTCACTGGTACAAGACTTCACTCTTCACTCCATGCACTCTCCTATACCCCCCTGTCACGTTTGGGATCATTGCTAGAACAGTTTTTCTTACATCTTTCACTGCCTTTGTCCCTTCTGTGCTGATGCTGCTGACAAGGACACAGTGGGAGCCTGTGCACTTCTGTTCCCCTTAGCACTAGCAAGTTCCCATTTGTGAACTGCAGTGAACAGGTGTCCTTGTTCTGCTGAAGAAATCATCAGTGCTCATGATGCTGTCCCTTCATTGCTGCTGCTGCTTGTAATTTACTGCAAAACAACACATCTTGGGATCCTTTCCTCTTTTCCTCAGTGCCAGGCATTGTGGAAAGGGCAGCTTCATGTGCAGGAGTCGTGGCTTTGATCTGTACCTGAAATGTCTGTGATATTAATTCCACACGTGGTCACTTCTGCCCAAGTTAAACGAAGACTTCCACCATAAGGAGTGCTGCCAGAAATGAGAGTACCCTTTAAAGTTTAGTGGCATACATCACTTGGACATGGAAACTAGTTCAAACCTCAACACTTGTTCTCTGTATTTTCTCAAGAATTTCAGTTCTTCTGAGGCCTTTAACTTAGAATATTTTCTTAGTTTGCTTAACTCCTGCTACCATCTGTTGTTCAGTAACAACTTGGAGCCAAGGCGGCTGATGGAGATCTGAGTTCTCCTAGATCAGCACTTGGCACCACAAGCTTTTTCACAACCCAACAAGCAGTTCCAACAGCTGCATGCATGAATCACTTAAGTTATAGTACCCTGCAGCACCCTGTAAGAATGGGTTTTGACAATCTGGTCAGATGCCACACAAGCAAAAGTGCGATGAACTGAGCTCCTTGGAAGGTGTAAAATAAATTTAAGATGATTATTTTGATAGATATTTTAATGTAACATGCTCCACAGTTTCATTACCGTTCAGAAAGTTTTGGGACTGCCTAGATTGCACGTAAGAGTTTATAATTACTGAAAAAATTCAGTGGGTTGGGGTGTGTGTGTGTGTTTATTTGTTGTAGCAAACTATTCTGACACATTCCCTGTGGCATTTCACATTACTGAGAGACAGTTTGCCCCAGCAGTAGAACAGCTCTTCACGTACTTTTGAGTCAGTCTATATTTAAACCTGTCTCCAGCAGTATTTTATTTCAGTTGTTTTTCTCTGGTTTGCCTAGCTGTGGATGCATTCTTGATTATGATCTGTGTTTATTGAAAATTTGCTGTCACAGAACCATAGAATCATTTAGGTTGTAAAAAACATCAAATCCAACCATTAACCCAGCACTGCCAAGCCCAGCACTAAACCCTGTCCCCAAGTGCCACATCTGCACAGCTTTGGAATACCCCCAGGATGATGAGTGACTCCACCATTCCCTGGGCAGCCTGTCCCAGTGTTCACGTCCTGCTCTTCCACAAATGCTGCAGAACATCCTTTCATTCAGAGTCTGGCACTGCAATGGCACCTCCTAAAGCTTTGCAGGAGGATTGTGTGGATTCCAGGATGGTTTCAAAGCAGGCAGTTGACTGCACCAACACCGAGCCCAAGGGACCAGTGTCAATGAGCCTGGTGTCACTGGGCAAACTGGGCTGCACAGCTGAGGACCTGCCCCTGTGTGTAATTTGTGTTCTGCTCTAGTGGTGTCATTATTTGTTTAATGATAACCATTGCTTTGGCTGAGTGTTTAACACGAGGCCATTTCCAAAGAATTTATGGAGTCCATATGTTTGGATTTCACGTAGCTGCCCAAATAAGGGGGGAGGGAGCAGAATGGAGGTTGATTTTATTTTGAACCTGCATCTGCAGACTAGCTGGAGCCAAGCAGGGTAACTATAGGATGGGACAGTATCATCCAGGAATAGGGTGTTAAAACTTCTTGGGCAACTTCCACAGAGCTGCCTGGCAGGAATTCCCCCTCAGTTCCTCTCAGAAAATGAGATCAGTGGGTACCCAGGGGATAATGTGGGCTGGGTGCCAGAGAGGGAAGCTTTCCATGGTTCTACAGTAGGATGGGAAAAGACATGATTAAGTCTTGAGTTCCAAGCGTTTTATCAATATTGTTGAGTTGGACTGCAAGCCTTTCACACCACTAGAGAAGTGGGGAAATTGGTCTCAGGATGTACAGGCTGCAGACTGAGGCAGTGAACTTGAGGATGCTGAAGTAGCTTGGGTTTAGTTTCCCACATTTAAAGAGTTCTTAAGTGCTTGTAAGAGTTTTAAAGAGAAGATGTAAATATTTTCCATCAGCAATTTTCAGTTAGTGTCTTATCAGGTACTTAACTCTACATTTTTAGAGAACTCTAGATAGGTTAAACTTGATAGTTCATACCACAGAGCAGAGCAAAGTGAGATAAAGGGTAGACAAATTTTCAGTTTTGTTTTCCCCAGGTTTTTTACATTTATCAGCTGAAAATCCACACAAATTTAGGAATGTCCTGTAAAGAAATGGATGCCAGACCCCAGTAAGGGGTAACCAAATATTTTTTTTAAAGCAATCAATTCCCTTCTAACTCTACTAAAGGAGCAAGAGTGTGTGACAAAAGGCACTGGGTACGTATCTCCTCCTCTTATCTGTAGCAGAATTGATATTAAAAATAACAATAGGAATAGGAAATCACTTTAAAACTCAATGGGAGAGTTGGTGGATTTTTTTTGTTTAGGCCAGTATTTCATGCCAAAATACACCAAACAATAGTCTACATGAAACTTGAGGACATGGATGTGTACAGACAATGTAAGTGTTCCTATGGATTGGGGTGAGATGAAATCTCCACAGACACTCAAGGAGCATCCAGCATGAGGAAAACAATTATTTAAAGAGAGACTCTGTTGAGTTGATAGCACACCCTCCCTAGAAGGGACTGCAGAAGATAAGAGACAGGGTAAGGCACAGAAAAAGAACGAAAGCAAGGGAGAAGAGGAAGAAGGAATTCATTGTTTCTTGTCTGCTGGGAATAGACGGAAGAATGATGTCATAAGGCAAATAAAGAGAACTGGAATTCTTTAAAAAAAAAAAAAAAAAAAAAAAAAAAAAGGGAAAAGGAACTCAATAGTGCAGGCTGGTCTCTACAGGTACCACCCAGCAATCTGCACCCAACCTCCGCGCAGCAGGGAACTGAAAGCCCACCTCCATGTGCCAGCTTTTTCCCTGCTCCCCGGAGAGGAGATCTGCTCAGCAGAAGACAGATGGCATTGCCATTGCCTGTGCTCCTGTGGGGGCTTTTTCCAGATGGGGAGTTGGAAGCTTCTTTGTGCTGCTCCAGCCTTCCTGTACAGCAGCCCTCGGGTGCTCGGGGCTCCACCAGCCCGCACGCCCGGATCCAGTGCTGCTCAGAGAAAATTGCAGCTGAACCCGTTAGGAAAATAAATGGATTTATATCCAGGGTTTTCTTCCTGTTTGAGGTGTCCTTGTTGACTTCTCCTTTCTTGTAAGGAGAGATTGTTGAATGATTGCTCATAAAAGCTGAGTTATTGTCAGCGATGTGAAAAGAAAGTTGACACGACTGTTCAGCGCAGGGGAACCCCAGGCAGCCCTGTGCCACTCACACACTGACCTCCAGCCAAACTCGGTGCTTTCCTGCATTGCTGGGATGCCTCTCCCACCTCAGGCAAGGCACAGCTATGACACGTTTCTCAAGGTTACTTGAAAAACCACTGGGCAGTCCAGGAAGCATCACCCTCATTACAACTCACTTGGCTGCTTACAGGAATTTAAAAAAAGGAGATAATTTTAAATACCAAGCAGCCACCTTTGATCTCCACTTCCTTCACACTGAGCAAGTCACCACAGAAAGTAAAACTTCGGAGAGGTAACCCGATTCTAAGCTTTACAATCAAGTAAAGGGAGATAGTAAGCTTAATCCCTTTATCTTAGTTACACATTAAATTTATGACCTCACCTGCGTAAATAAGTACATTTTGTTCTGCTCTCTTCCACTTCCTTTCCTTTGCAGCTTTCCAGCCTGCAGTTGCTCCAAGAAACTTTGTTCTGTTTTTACTCAGTTTCATTCTACATTCATTACTGGAATTATCACCAGGTACTCCTGTCTTCCTCTTTAGTTTCATTTCTCCCAATAATATCAGAATAAGGAAAAATCACAGCAGCTAAACACACCACACCGAAAACTTACAATGTGCTGCAACCATCTTAATAATATCACCACATTTTTTTGTTCTTGAAGTTCATTGAAGGGTTTATGTTTTGATCTTTCTGCACATCCACAGAGCCTTTGAAAGTCACTGGAGCAATTTATCAAGTATCTGAGAAAAGTCCATTAGCTATTTAGAAAAAAAAAATCACTCAAATATTTTATCAACTCCAGCTCTCTGTGTGGAAGAATGTATTGGAATTGCTCTCCAAAGTCAGATCTGTGCCCTACTAAATTAAAATAAAAAGTCAATTTCAGAGTGAGGAGCCTCTAAAGTGCATCAAGACCTCATGCAGAGCAGGATCACAGAATCACAGGATAAGCTGAGTTGGAAGGGACCCACAAGGTCCATGAAGTCCAGCATGTTTAAGAATGGATTTCATGCACATTTTAATCCAATTTCAATGAACTCTCAGGCACTATGCTGGAGATAACAATCACTATTTTTTGTTCTGATATAGATTTTTTTCAGTACTACACAACTTTCTGGCTAACAACATTGGTACTGTAAGGACACAGCAGCACAAAGGAATAGATACTGGGAGCTGACCAATAACTAAAGATCTCAGCATTTGGAGAAGGGTTTGTGTGTCCTTTGCAAAGAGCTGTCACTCCAGCATAAAAATAATTACATCTTCTGCAGTGTGAATGTATTAATACATAGAGAATTTGAGAGGCCTTCAGAACCCAGAAAATACAGCAAATGCTGTGTTGCCATTTATCTTCTTGAAACAAACTCAAAGCCCCAGTGAAATGCAACATACAAGCAGTTACAGTAACCTGACAAAAGACATGAAGAAAATGGGGAAAACAGGGTTGCATTTAACACAAAACCCATCTTTGGTGGGAGGCAAAAAAACCCAGTTACAGGCAAAAAAACCCCATGTGAAGCAGCACTTCAGCAAAGGGCAAACAGAACTGAGCTATGTGCAGCCTGGAAAACCACAGAGGGAAGTAGAGTTTTTACACATGAAGACCTTGATTTGGTCCTTAAAAACCCACTACGCTCACAAAACCAGGGTGGTGACCGTAAGTTACAGAAATTTTAAGAAGTGTCAAGCAGGAACTACTGTAACAAATGGCATTTGTTTAAAATGATTTTGGACAGGGAGCAAGCAGTCATCACCTGATTAGAATGCAGCATGTGCTGCAGCAGACAGCGGGCACACGTCTGCACACTCAGCTGCAGGGGGTAACAAGTGCCTGCCCGCTCGCTACAGGCACTGTGTGTTCCTTGTGTGTTACTCCTTGTGGCAATCAACCAACCTCCCTGCTATTAAAAAAACTGAGCTCAAAGCAGAAGACAAACACTCATTTGCAACACTGAAGAAACAAGATCCTCCACATTCTCCTGTTTCTTCAACTGAGTTTATACCTCTGAAACTCTTCTAGGTACAGTGAAATAAACTGTGGACCTGCTAAGTTAGCGTTTTCCCAATTTCTCAGGCAGATCTGTACAACTTGCACAGGCACTTTCCGTGTGTGGGCTCCACTTCTGCACCTCTGTCTCCTTGGAGTTTGCTCTCCCACTGTGGGCTGTGACCTCTGATCTGAGACCACCATCCTACAGACAGCTACTGGAGATAAAAATCTGTTTTGGCATGTGCTCTCTAATAAGCAAAGCATATTTTCTCTGACAAAGACTGAAAAGGCCCCACAAACTCCGAGTATGAGAACACAGTGCTGGTGTGCTGAGCACTTCAACACATGGGCACAATGCAAAGAAGCAGACAAAATTTCCCACGAGTTAAAGCAAGGACCATCCCAATCAAACAATCCAGGCAAGACTTTGCTCTCCAACTGCCAAAACCTAATCATAATTTGTTTCTCAGGTGGAAAACTGAACGAATTAAAAAAACAGCCAGCACAAGGCCATTAGGAGAGCTGGAGAACAGGTGGAGGTCACCTGCTGGAGGAGTGAAGGTGAAGAAAGAAAAATTAAAAAACAACTGCTTATTGTACTGGGGGGGTGGAGGTTAGAGGTCAGAGTTTGTGTAAAGTTTGGAATGCTATGAATCAGAGTTATCTTCATCTACTTTAGAGAGAGAACAGCCTGTCACAGCCTAATGGGATTGTACTAGATGTTATTGTTACACCAGGGAATAAAAAATGGAATTTGCAGAATTACCTGGCTCCAGCCCACGTCTCAACCCCAAGCAGCACTCAGAGGAGTGTATCTTTCAACCACTGCCCAGCTGACCTCAATTCCAGACTGCAGTCACAGGCACACAGAGAACTTAATTCATGTGCTCTTGCCAAGGGTTTTTTCTCCAAGTCCAAATTTACAACCAAGTTCCTGGGCTGCAATACATATCCACTACTGGTGTTCAGAACCTGGGATGCATCATCTTTGCTGCAATGTGCAACACCAGAGCAAGATGACATTTCTCAATGCCAGAAGGAAGAATGGGGAGGTTTTGGCTGTAAAGACTGTTAGAAAAGTTTTGAGGTTTCAAATTAAAGACATAAAGAAACATGCAAGATTTAAGCAGTCTGCATATACAGTAAAAAAAGAATCTGAGGTGCATGACACTCAGGTCACAGGTTTTTGCAATAGGATTTTCTGTGCTAAATCAAAATGTAAAGAACACATTTTATGTTTGCAGATACACAGCTGTAACAGCTATAACCATTCCATTATGGACAAGTAATGTATTTAGAACAATTACTGGCAAAATGAGGGGATGTGTCCAGAAGACCCAGCATTTAGGTGTGGCCCCCACAACTCTCTGTTGCTAGCAATACTAAGACTCAGAGATTTCTGGCAGCTTTTTTTTTTTTTTATGAGTTCCATTTTATATAAGGGAATTAAAACAATCCATTAGCAACAACTGTCAGAAAAAATACTGAGACATAATCAGCATCAACAAAAGAACCCGATCCATGCCTGCTCCTGCATCTGACAGAGCAGATTTTCCTGGGGCAGATTATGGTAACCTTCGCTCACTCCTGTTGCCTATATTTGGATGCACAAAGTTGTGTTAGTTCAGAACTTGTCAAGACTTGCAGAAGTTTCCTTGGACTTCGTCCCTGGGCTGGCTGGAGACGTGGATGAAGACTTGGAAGCAAAGGAAGGAGAGCAGTTAGATCAGACCTGCTGAAAGGGACAGGCTGTCCAGCACCAGACTCTACAGAGACACAAATCTCTTCTTCCCCCTTCCCTCCTTGCATAAAACATGCAGTAAATTGCACTGGGAATTACAGCTTTTTGTTTGAACCAAAAAATGTGCTGATTTTTAATGGCTTACCACAGTTTTAACTCCTGTTGCTTCGTATGAAGAACACTGGAGTTGTTATTGGATGTTCATATCTTGTTCTTTGTATTCTTGTTTGAAAAAGGACATTCCAGGCTTCTGTAACCACCTCCCAGCTGTGATTAACATTAATGCCTGGAGAGTGTTAGAGATTGTGCAGCACAGGCTGGCCCCAGTGGTGGAACAGAAATACCTTTGTAGAGCAGGGCCTTTTGCTGGCACCAGGAGGGCAGCAAAACAAGGCCAGTCCTCATTCACCTCAAGACAATTTATTCCTGGCACAGGGTGCATTTCTCTGAACAAGCGTTTTCCAAAATTATCTTTGCATAATGATCAGCACAGAGATGAAACAACTGAGGAGGAACAGAACAACCTGAATCACTCAGTGATACACACATCAAACTTGAGAAACTGGAGCAGTTGTTGTACCTCTACAAATTCAGAGGGCTCCTACCACAAGAAGTAAGAACCTAACTGGTTAAAGCAATTTTATTTAAGTATTTGGAGGGAAACTTTCGTATAATGAGTAAAAATACTAGAGTTGAATGTTGTTAAAAAAAAAGTCAAGATGATGAGCTCTCTGTGCAAGCACAGCAGTGTCTGATGGAGAGGGGAAAAGAGGGTTTTCATAATATACTTCCTTTCAAATAAAAATATTAAATGCTATTTAACTGGAATACATGTCATAATTTTTTATACAGTCAAGAGAATGAAAAAAAAAAAAGCACAATTTAAAGAACGCAACCTACAATGGAATAACTTTATTTGCAGCAGAGACAGAATAAGACTGCTTTTATGAAAATTACAAAGAAACATGATACAACAAAAATAGGGTGTGGGGAATTTCCCACTAAGATTAAAAATGAAAAACAAAACAAAAAAGTTCACTTTTTGAACACCATTATTATTCAAACACATATGAAGTTTCAACCTAGTTGTTTTTTATACATGGGAAACACTGTTAAACTGAATCTTCAAGAGTGAGAAGGCACCATGAACTGTTGGTTGATACCTTTAATGCACACTCAAGAAAGAAGAAATGATCTGGCATGATGCAAAAAATCATTAAGTGTTTATATATATTCATATATCTTTTCGTAAAAAAAAAAAAAAAAAAAAAAAAAAAAAAAAAGCGGCAACAAGTCATTACTTCAGTGCCAAATGTACTTGTGTCTGGCTGACTCGCTCACGAGGATGATTTCTCACTTAGACCTGTGTGGTATTTCTGTACAGTGGTGGAAGTGGGTGATTTTGTGTTGTTGCCTTTCTTATTAGATTGGTAAATCAAGTGTTTTCTAGGTTCTGAGAAGCCAATCCTATGAAGTATTCCTAAATTCTATGCAACTGGAATAATTAAATGCACTGTCTAGAATGAAATACTCATCTGTACGGCGTGGCAATCCCACCGGATTCAGTTTGATATGTAATGTCTTGTAGCAGATGTTATAACAAAAATAACTTTTGCTTTTTGATTTACCTCACTGAGGCCATTAATGCTGTTCCTATAGTTGGTTTTCTGGAGTTGGATGACACTTCACTGCTGTCCAAAATGAGTTTGAACCTTAACCCTCCAGAGTTTGTTCACTTTGTTGCTTATATTATTGCACTAGCTACTAAAGTCTTATATCTTCCTATATAAATCTAATTGTTCAGAATGCAGATTCTGTATTTAGATAATGAACTGTATGAAATAAATAAAATAAGGGGATTTTCTGGTCAGAGTTGCTGATATGTTGAATACCTTAATTATTTCTAAAGTAAACAGTTTTGGTGTATATTCTTAAAAACCTATGGTCATTCAGCATAAAAGCCTTGACATAATACTTAAAAGAATGGATTTGTTCTCCTTCTCAAAAATTCATCAAAGAATTGTTTTAAATACAGAATCTGTGAGGCTTCCTACAAATTCACCTAGGTCGTAATACAAACACAGTTTGTAACTCGATAATATAGAAAGTTCTCTAGTGTCCATTGAAGTAAGGTCCCCAAAATGCAGTCTGTTTTGTTTCTGAATGGCAAAACATTAAGCGGTTCCACTGGCTGAGTAGGAGAACTGAGGAAAATGAGGTCTTCTCTCATTATCTACACAATCCATGCTGTCATCTGAAAGAGGGAAAGAAAAAACCACACTGGGTAATGTTTGCTACCTTTTTATTTTCAGCAAATCAACAATAAGATAATGCACTGTAGGTTATTTCAGAAAATAGATGTTCAGTTGTCCATTTAGAATTGCTAGGAGCTGCACTGCTTAAATCCACATTCACTGTTCTAATTTCTGGCAATTGCTATTTGAGAGCATCAAACGTGCGTATCACAAAAAAAGCAGTATTTTGATTGAATATGGACATTAGCCCACGCTCAACAGACTGCTTGCATATACACAGTGCACGTGGATATGGACATGAGCAAAACTCATTATTATCACTGATTTCCAGTGGGAATATGCAAATTTGGAAAAGACAACAGTACAAATAATTTCACTCTTTAACACGTTTTTCATTCCCAAAAATGGAAAGATGTAGAAAGTTTCACATCCATTTACCAACTTCTTGGTCAAACACATATGGAAAATCCTCAAGTTTAAAACTGATGCTTTTTCATATGGGCTGAAGAGACCCATCCTAGCAAATTATATCTGGTGGTGTAGAGAACACAGTGGAAAACATTTGGAAAATCTTTACCTTGGTCAGGAGGAGTGATTGTTATCATCTGTGCTGTAAATTCTTCATCAAAGTATCTTGTATCTGTTTCAGATGTAACTTGTGGCTTGAATGGAGGTACAAGCTACGAAAAGGAAAAAAAAGTCTATTTACAGGTTCTTCCAGTGCTGCTTGAAACAATTTGACATAGTTATAAGCTACAGTGCCTTTTTCTAAAAGTTCCTAAAATGGCTAATAAACACCACTTCATAAAGGAGGAAGCATATACAGTAAAAAATACTTAGGTGTGCACTTCCTGTTTATGGGGCATATTTTTCCCCAGGAATTAACTGCACAAGAAAAACTTAGAATCCTAAAGTTTCTTCAAGTATAACATACTAACCAATGTTTAAAAGTAAAAACACATACTATTTCCCCACATAATTATATGAAAATTGTCAACCTCATCTAGTCAGATTTAAGCTTAAGGAGGATGAAAATGAGTAAGAAAAATGCATAGTGATAGGAAACTTAGCAGCTAACCCTAAGTATCACCACAAGGGTTCTAACATTCACCAGGAAGTTTCAGCTACCGTGCTACTGTGCCCATGCAGCTCACATTGGGAGGTCTGACCAACCCAGCAGAATCTAGGCCAAGGCAGCAGCAACACTAAGCTTTAATACTCCTGGTCCCCAAAAGCGGTTTGATGTCAACTCTGAACTTCAAAAACCTGGAGTGCTTACAAAAACCTGAGCCCAGTCAGCAGCAGTGAACAGCCTCCTCTTGCTACACCAGGAGCTGCACTTGTTGGGGTTTATTCCTGAGACTCACTTGGGCAGACAGGCTGGAAATCATCCATGTGTACCTAGGCAAGCTCTGGCAAGAGCAGCTCCAGATGGAGCAGAGCTGCCTGACTGGGGCTGGAGGAGGAGCGCGCCTGGGAAGCGGGATGGGGAGCTGGCTGCATACAGATGTACACACTTGGAACACGGACAACTCTGGAGGGCAATGGAGCTGGGATTCAGCCCTTGCTCACCTTCCCCTGCACAGGGCAGCAGAACCAGGATGTAAACATGGCCCTGAGCCCTCCTGAGCACAGGGAATGGTGCTGGAATCATGCTCCCCCACCACCGTGGTTACGCGTGGCCATCTTTTAACAGCACACGGCCACACCGGGCTGAAATTGAGGAGCGTGACTGAGGGGAGCTTCCAACCCCAAACTGCAGGGAGAGGTTTCAGCAAGGTGGATGGTAAATTTTTCCAACTGGAATTATGCAGTGACCCCAAGACATGCACTTCTACACTTGTACAAACAAGAATGACATCGACACAAACCACTACCTGGAAAACATCAGCAAATACACGAATACACCTTGAATACACAAAACACCTCTTCCTCACTCCCAGCTTTGCCTCCTGCTTGGATGTGAAGAATCATTTGTTTGTCAAGTTGGCAAGTAAGAAAAACATTGATTTCAAGCTCTCTATCACCAGGATGGTCTTTCTGATCTCTTTTGAGAGCACCTAACAGTGTCCTCCTGTCTTACAAACAGCAATCCAATCAAATGTGTTCATTTTCAGTGTAGAGATTGTAAGAAATGTAATGCATACATATGGCAGCATTCCCACATACAAAGAAGCATTTACTGTTTAAAATCAATCTTTAAAAATTTAGGGACATAAAAGCTCTGCTTATTCTAAGAGAGCACTATTAGAGTATATATTCATCATCTTTTTTTCCCAATTATTCACAATTCTCTATGCCCAAGAATGGCTTAAAGGAGCTGGGTACATTACCCTTACAAAAAAAATATTAGGTCCTTAGAAGCAGTCTTTACGTCCTGAATTTAAAAAGGAAAAGGAAATAGGATATCCCAAAGTCAGGAGTCACTCTGAGCCTTGCAGTCCCCTGAAGGTACTGAAGAGGGAATGCTTCACATTATAATGTTAATAACAATTCTCAATCAAATCAGACCAACATATTACATATAAAAGCCCTGTGGAGAATGAAGATTCTTCCTCATGTAACTATTCTCTCTCTCCTTGTAGCAGTTCCTGCCTACTTCCCAAAGCAACCCTGGGTTTGTTTTTGACAGCCTGTGCATGTATGTGTGAAGCTCTATCTGTCCTTTTAAGCTAATGGTGGTTTTGGCACCGACAGTGCCCCCAGTTGCTCTGCTTGCTGCGCACAGCACGGACTGATTTAGGACTTGGGCACTGCAGCAGACACCTGAACTGAGCACATTGGAGCAGCTCAGAGCAGCAATCCCAAGCCAGCACACATGTGGAATAGGCTAGTGCTGCCTGTATCATTTTCCTTTTTATTTTAGTATCTGTTAAAAGCAATTTGAGACAGATTATGATGCACCCACATGACATCTTTTCCCCCTAGCTGTCAAATTCTGAGTGCTAAGCTGGAAACAGAGGGGAAGCCGCAGAAAGCTCCAACGCTGGCTTTAACAAGCAAATATGTCACTTTACTGAAAAGCTGTCACTGCAAGAGCTCTGCAGTTCAACTGGCAGGGAGGTGCCACCTGTAGCCTCCCACGGCTGCAGACCAGCATTGGTACCCGCAGGCTCATGCTGATTTAAGAGAGAAAAAGGACCAGAACCCACCCCCTCCATGTTTAAATTAAAATCTCTCTGCGTATGATTTGCTTATGGCTGGGCAAAATACTGCAAATTAAACTGTACCTTTCTCTGCACCAGAGACAGACAGCGCTCTTCCACGTGAGCCTAATAAACATTTTAAATTTGGGGGACAATTCCAGTTATTCAAAGCTCCTTGTAATTTAAAGCAAAGCTATGTTTCTAAAGAGCTTAATTACAAAGCAAATGTTCTGGATTACCCAAGCCCGTATTCATACACATATCCAGCATTACTGGAGATGGTGGGGAACCAAGCTTAGCACACAAACACCTCTCGGCAGCTGACAAAATCCAGCTTCAATCCATGGGACTGCACTTCAGGTAAATGCTGCAAGACCCTCTTTGGAGCACCCAGAATGTAGGCAGCAATTACTCCCAGGCTCTCCATTTGCACAGCATGCCTACGTCAGATGCAGGCACTAATGAAACACGAGCAAAGTCAGGATCTAGATATCCCTGGACATCTATCATATTTTTGGGTATCTATCCTATCCTTGGATAGGCCAAGGTCAGGAATAGTCTCAACTAGCACACAGTTTTCTCGAGAAGATGCAAATATTTGGAATTTCCTGATAGTTTTCAGAATAATCTCAATCAGCACCACTATGGGACAATTTATGAAGGCTTTCTCAGTCCTACAGATAAATAGAACATTGCCTCCAGCTTGTGTGATTTCACTTCTGTTCAGGGAACTGGGACTACTACCAAATTAACCTTATTCAAAACATTTAAACCCCACTGCCAGCTTTTTACCTTAAACTGCAAAAAACCAGCAAACCCTCAAGCAGCTTGTCAACTGAAAGAAAACAGGGACAACTTCCTGCTTAGAACAGGAATTCAGATCTACTTTTCACATTATACTGAATAAACTCCATGGAACTCTCTCCTGCTCTCATGACTACATGCAGCTCTCCCTCAAGGGATGCTTCAAAAGGGCTGAGGTCTAACGTCTTGCCCACACTTTCAAGGCACAAAAACTTGTTTTATGGTTTTTCAGTTCCTTTAGCCACACAGATCTGTGAGGAAGTGAAGGAAGAGAAGGAAACAGAGTCCTCTCTGTAGCTGTATACAGGCACTGGACAATGCTGCCACTACAGTATGGGAACACAGTATGGGAACTCAGTTTCTGCCAAGTTTCTTACCTTGTCCCAAACTGTATTTAGAGATCAAATGAGATCTGATACCACGAGGGAGTGCTGGGGGAAGGAGAGAAATCAGGAAAGGCTGGGATTGAGTGAGATCATGTGGCACCAGTAGATGGGAGCCTTGAATCAGCAGACTCATGTTTTAGCTGGCTGCATTTCACGAGTGTTATGAAAATGTGGCTGTTGAGAACGGAACGTGAGAGGCCAAAAGCACACCACCCTCAGAGCACAAAGCAGGGCATCTTGGAGGAGTGAAAGGAAAGTTATCTGAGAAGGAAGGGGCAGTGAGGCACAGACAAATGATGAAACATTCTTACAGGAAGGGCTGGGGTCCTTTACTTGAGTGGCACCCACTGCAAAGCCAACAAATCCAGTGGGTCTCAAGGAAAACCCCTGAGAAATATCATGAAGTGCAGACACTTCGTATCAGCCCTTTGGCACACACAAAAAATAGTATTAGGCTTGGATTGATTTAAGAACCCACACTTGTCTGGACTTGTCTTGAATGCTGACATTAGACTGAAAAGGCAGGAAAAATGCAGTGGGAAAGAAGAGCTCATCTTCTACCACTGCTTCTAGGAAGTCTGGCTTCAGATACTCAGGAACCAGCAGTAACTCTGGGCTTGCAAAGGATGCATCAGTCAACAGCAAGAAATGGCAGCAAGAGTTTGCAGGAAAAGCCATTTTAAAAGCTTATATACTCTCTAAATTTGGAAGCTATTTTGATTACATCCTATTTACTCAGCCATAAAACCATGTATCTCATTAAGAGATACTCATATCATTGCAAAATAAAAATCCAGAAGTAATCTGATTACAGTACAGTATTTTTAGTTGTAGCTAAAAACAACTACAAACCTTTTCTGTGGAGGCTTTCTGTGTACCTTTAGAGAGCAACAAAATTTGAAACATTTGATACATCCACAGCTACAATTCACCTTTGGAGAACAGTTGTATAAATACCTTTTTCTCGTATACATCTTGCCAAACAATGCCAGCAAAGAATTTGTGCTGCATAATCTCCTTGGCATCATCAGGACCGCCACCTAACCTGTAGGAGGCAAAATAAGTAATTAAATGTTTGAGTACAGTTATTTTTTCTAATACAATTTTTATTGCAGCGTACTGAAGAAATTCTGAGTTTATACAATGCATTTGGGAGCAGTTCTAGCATTTGCTATGTGTTTGGTTTTTTGTACAAGGCCTATTTTAGGCTTCCACACAGTTCCACTGAAAGATTTTAAAACAGGCTAACAAACAGAAAAAAAAAAGAAGTCTCTATTAGACAAAGAAAAAAATAATAACCACAATTCAAAAGACCTGCCCTTCAGAAAAGATGCTGTCCTGGGGACCACAGCAGATCCTGCAAAGTAAAAGGTCTGAGGCACAGATCCTTCTCTCTACATTAACATGCAACTACCCTTACAGTTTTCTAGAGCACAGTGATGCCAGCAGTAAAAATGGATTTGAAGTGAAAGGGAGACAAGGCTTTTTAAGGCAAACTGATTTATGCAACCTGATTTAAATTTCCATTAAAGAAAACAGTTGACAACTGCAGTGATAATATCATAGCATATGCAAATCTTTCCTCCTCCTTGGCTTCAGGAAAGCACAAAGGGTGTTTTATTGACTTGAGGTATATCAAGATAAAGCACTTTTATTCCAAAATAAAACTGTCCACACAGCTTATAGATGCAATCAGTTTAGCTGCAGTGTTGAGCTAACTGATGCTTAAATTTTGCTGCGGAGGTTAAAATGTTCTCTAAAAGACTGAACCACATCTGCAAGCAAAGGCAGGCACCAAGAAAACAAAACAGATACTGGGTAATCAGCAGGAGACCCAGATAACAAGGTTAAAACAAAGCTCAGGTGTTACCATGTTCACCAAGGCTGATCTCTGCCTGTTCTCCCATGCCTGGTGCCACTGGCAAACTGAGATATTGACCCCATTTCAAGAGCTTGAGGCAATGACTCTACAGGAGGCAGGCTAGAGTTATACTGCTACAGACATCAGGGACAAAGCCTGTTCTCTGGGCCTGGAGCCAAGACCTGGCCAGGCCTCATCCACTGCTGCACATCTGGCCCTGAACATCCTCTGGGCCACGTGTGGTAACCCCATGCCCCAGTTCACGATTATCTGGGGATAGAGGGGAGGGGTTTGGTTCAAAATATCAGAGAAAGTATGAAGGTTGTGCTAAAACCCATTGAAGTGGTATTTTTACAGCTTGAGCATGCTCTGGAATGCAGAGTGAAGGCACAATGCTGTTGGGACAGCACTGGATGACAGTTCAGTGTGGAAGAGTCAAATACTGCAACACTGCTCTCAGTGCAGACTGGGAATGGATCCTGATGCATCCAACCCTCAGCCATGGCTGAGCACCATTTGCAGAGAAGGAATCTGGCAGAGGCCACAGCTGTACCAGAGACACCCAGCAGCACAGGTGCCTGACAGTCCAGAGGCTGTGCTGGCTTCCTTGCCCTCTTCAACTCCAGTGCCACAGAGACCTGAGGGGTTTGCTCCTCATCACCCTTCAGGAAATGTGCACTGGAACAGCTCCCCAGCCTTCAAGTACCTGGGTGACTCTCTCCTCCCCAGGTGAGCTCTAAGACCAACCCAAGTCCACCCTAGAGCCCCAGGAGCCAAACCCAGCTGGATGAGGGCTCTCCCACCTGCCTGGCAGCACTTTCTACAGCTGCACAGCAGCCTGGAACAGAGACAAACTCCAGGGCAGCCCGGGAACAGAAACAAACTCTGTGAGTAATCATTTCTCGGCTGGTTCCCCCCAGGTCTGGTGGCTTTGCCAAGTCTCTACCAGACTCCTTGTGGCTTCCACAGCACAGTGATGATGGCCAATGAAGAGGGTGGAGTCAATCCTCTATCCACAGCTGGCAGCAGACTGCACAGGGGTTCAGCAGTGACTCTGAGCTAAGAAGCTCCTGATCGTGTTCTGCAGAGCAGCAGGCAGGAAGGCTGGCTGGCTGCAGCCAGGTACAAGTGCTGTGCAGAATGTGTTATCTAATACAAGCCTGTGTTCCATGAAGGGCAAACACGTATTCAGGGAAATGCCAAGAAAGGCTCCAGATGTTTTAGTTACCTTTTAAAAATTACACAAATTCCAGTCAAAGTGAATGGTGAAACAACAGAAATCTCGTATTTTGGATATGGATCTATTCCAAAATAGAGTTTGGTTTTCCAGAATTATGATGAAAGGTCCCTCTCAAGGAGAACAAAATTAAACTGGCAACTAACACAAAAATCATGGTTAAGCACCAGTGAGAACGTAAAGAGCAGCAGGTTTGTCTTATATAGGGACATTCAATAAATAATGAAAAATACAGCAGAAATAAGAGCTCTGAAGAGATTCCTGGATAATAAAAATAAATTCTGCACATTGAAGTCCTCAGACAGGCCCAAAAATAGTATATATGTGACTTGAAAAGCAAAATCTACAGAAATTTTCAGTATACAAAGAAATATAATAGAAAGTATAAAGGCCAAAAAGTGATTTAAAGAAAAACAAGAGAAAACATCCCTCAAAACCTAACCACCAAACAATTCTCATATTCATTCAACTCCTATCTACACTTGACAGTTTCTTTAGTTAAATCCAAAAGTGAAAATTATTAATAAAGTGCAACATCAATATTAAAATGAAATTATTTTCACATTTTTAATTTTTATGAACCTGAATATTGCTTTTAAGTCCCTTTAACCATTTAATGACAAATGTCTGTGCTCCATAAACAGAGGGCAATCAGCAATCATTCCAGATATATCATGTAGAAATAATTTTTTTAATTTGCTGTACTGTATTTTTTAACACATGTATATAGTCTATGAACACATAGGATGATTGCAATTAGTGGATCACATGAAAAATAATGTATCTCTATTTGCCCATGAAAAAGTAAACAGTGCTCAGCTCTCAGGCCCCTTCCCAGCTCTTTAGAAAGAAACCTGCACAATTCTAGTTTTCCAGCCCTGTCTTCACATGATTTCTCTGAGTCACCCCTGCCCCCAAATCTGGTTCTACAACATCACAAACAACCCCACAAGGCTCACAAACAACAGCCCAGCAAATGCTGGTGTTCACCAGCTCCAAGCACACAGACTCCCATTTCTCCATCTCTGATACAGTCAAGTTGGATACCAGTAACTTATTTTACTACAGCCCTTACCTTCAAGGCTTCTAATAGCCACAGGGAAGGATTTGGGAGCTGTATCCACATCAGTTTTCTGTGACTGGCACAATCAGCACAGAGAAGCTCTGTCTGGTTTTGAGAACAGCATGATTTGAAGACTCCAGATGTGGAAGGAAAAGGCCACGTTCTTCCCAAAGCCCTGTACACAGAGTCTTTGGGTGCTTTCCTGCTCAGAGACTAAAACTTTTGGGAAGCCTAATGCAGCTAATTCCCAGCTCTTTCCCACTTCTTCATTAACCACCTGCATGTGACACAAACATGGTAGATCAAAAGCACTGAGAAAGCTCCCACTTCACAGCATTAGTAATTGAGAGGAGTCATGTTTGAGGTTGGTGAAGCTTGGGAAGTCTCTAAAATAGTGGTTTCTGGAAAGCTGGGAGCAAAAAAATCTCTAAACTTGCCTTTTATGTTTTTCTCAGCTTCAATTTAGATCTCTGTGGGTGAACTGTTTGAGTTTGTCTGAATTGCTGTGGACAGAACTGATTTAGACTAAAATTGTCCTACACAACAGCTAAATCTCAGCGTGTCTCAAAGCACCTGGTGAAACATGAAGACTTGAGCATTTTGCACTTCAGCTGATACACAGGACACTGGAGCTGTGTGGAGACAGAAGCACTCTCCTACTCAAGGCACACACATTTCAGAGCAAACGCACATCACCTGTCATGTGTGGCTCCAAAACTCTGCATGTCCACAAGGCATCCAAGTGTTCTGTCCAAGAGGACCAGCTCTTCAATGTTACCTCCTCCTGCTGGCCACCAGCTTGTTTGGGACCACCTCCAGGCCCCTGAAGACCCCAAAGGGGTCATCTCTAACTCTTCCAGTGACAGCAGAGCAGCTCTCACAACTTTCCTGTGCCTGAAAACAAGGGCCAAGAGCCATCTAACCTTCCTGTAACAGGGCAGCACAGAGGACACAGAGACACAGCTTAACTACAAATCTCCTCCTTTTACAAGGGAAAAAACCAAGGAGTTTGATTTTCATACAAGTGAGAGCTTCACTGACTCTGACACTCTTGAACATCTCTGGCCAAAGTTTCATGTGGATATGCAAACAACCATCATGGCTAGCGAAGAATTAAGTACCAGATCTCAGTGTGACTGCAAGAATTGACTTCCAGGTCCAGGGAGCACCTTCAGCTCTCCAAAGCCACAACCCCAAATCTGTGAAGTCATGAGATCTTTGAACAGGTGTTTTTGAAACGCTGCATCATCTTCCCCCTGTTCTTGCTGAAAGGCAAGGTCCAAGAGCAGCACAGAGGCAGGTGAAGCAGCCTGTGACAAAGCCCATCTGAGAGAGGCTGAACAATCCTGCCTATGACAGGGACTAAAGCACGTAGTGAAATCTGATAATCAAAATTCAAACTAAACCATCCTGAAGTTCTCTCAAGTTAAAAACCTGCCAAGATCCAGAGTTTGCAAGACAGTGATTACAAACCCACTGACCCATCTAAACTCAGCCCGTTTATATGGGGAGTTCTGACCCATGCCCACTTTCACAGGCTGCAGACTCCATAACCAGTGGAAGAACAATAAAAGGCAAAAACTTTGTTGCTTCATGTTCAAAAAACTGCTCTGATTACCTCCTTTCATTTGATCCATGTCACAAAGCAGCAAAGGGGAATTTCAGGTCACATTAACAGGAAATATTTACAGAATAGATTTTTTCCTTCTTAGGAAAATTAGGGCTCACATTACAAGATTAATAAACTTCTATCAATCCCAAAAGAAACTTCAAAATTCCTTTTCTCTTACAAAATGGATTTCATATGACCAAATTTAGAAAACAGCCATGATTAAAAGCAGAATGCAATTTATTGTTCTTCACATTTTCTCCACATGCCTGGGAGCTTGAGACTGAACTGGTATTACTGAACACAGAGTGCTAACACTGCTTCTACAAATCCAGCTCAGGTACACCAGGTCATTTTTCAGATTTAATTCACTGACACAGATCACAATTCCCTAGCTCCTTGATATTTAACTTGAACTATCTTTGGCACTGAGCTTCATAATATCAACCTGTATTGTTGGGTTGGTTGGTTTTTTTGGATGGTTTTAGGGGAAGTGACAACATCTCCCAGTTTCCTTTTTCTCATGGTTTTGGCTGCCTCCTCCATCTCACTCTGAAGTTCATCCAAAAGTTATGCTTCCAATTCTGATGCTTTCTGCCACAAACATTACAATGATACGAACTTCTGTTCACCACTGGGCTTTATGGAAGAGGGGATTTCTGTTGAATTACACAGTGGCTCCCCAAAGCACCTGATTATCACACATTATGTAACTTTTCAGTGAATTTATTTCAGCAGCTCTCTGGCTGTTTTTTGTCCATATGGATCCATGAGCTCACTGTGAGTCAACTACCAAGTATGCCAGGCACCCACCCCAGCACCCAGACCACCCAGAAAAAAGAACGTAACACTACAAGGGCACGATGCAGGACTTCTACCTCCAGTGCTTCCAGATCAGTTCTCCATGCTGCTTGAAATGCCACAAAGTGCAGGGGATCTGCTGAACCACAACTTCAGTTAAAAAGTTACAGGAACAGTGACTGGGGAGAAACCAGTTTTTAAGAAGAGTCCATGATCCAAAAAAGCCTGGGAAGGACCAGTGTAATTAGGCATAATTACAATAAGGCATGTGTGCAGGCTTGTCTAGTCAACAGTTATTTTTATCAGCAGCATGAAAATCATTTGTCCAGCAGATCAGAGCAGCGCTGCTTCCCAACCTGCAGAAGATACATGTGAAGAAGTGGCTATTTGTATAAAATGAGCATATTGTGGAGTAATTATTGGCATTGGGAAAATCTCATAATTAGAAACAAGTGGGTGTTCTTTGTTTGTAAACAAATTGCATTTTGGTTCATCAGAGATGCCCTTTAAGAACAAACTGCAGCAGATGCTGCTTGTGTTCCCAGTGATTGAAAGGCCCCACCTGAATAAGCTATGAAAGGGTCACAATTGCATTTAACCCAGAGCTTTACTGGACAGGAATGCTGTTGGCAGGGGCTGCAGCCAGGCTCCCAGAGCACAGAGCCTGGGGGCTGCTCATCAATTACACAAAACCTTCTCCTGGAGGTCCCCTCACAGGCGCTGCAGGAGGGGGTGCAGCTGCTGCCACCCTGTACAGGGCTGGCCTCGTTCCGGGCTGCAGATCCCCACAGCACCACCAAGATGAATCCCCCAATGTTACAAACTGTGGATTTGCATTATGAGATCTCCCAACAGGATTTTCCACCAAAAGATAGTGATGGACATCAGCCTACAGTGATGACAGAAATCCTTGCTGCAAATATCCAGGTAGTGGCAAACCCCATTTTCCTGCTATGTGCACACACATGCACGGAGACTAAACAAACACCAGAAAGCAAACCGGAATTCTCTGCTTGCACCTCACATGAAAGGTTTCCTATCTGGGGCCCATTAACAGTGGAAGGTTCAGGACAGGAGATCAGGGGCAGAGTCACAATATTATTTGTTTTAAAAATGTCTGGGTTGACAAGATGGCAGGTTTTTAAACTGATGTTTATCTGTGTGTGAAGGTCAACATCCTCTTTGAATCTTGTTCTATTTTCTGTTTGTTAGCCATTAGGAACTTCTTTTGTGTTTGTAAGTCAAGGGTTATTTTTTAAAAAGTACAGCAATAAAAGAAAAACAAAAACAAAAGGAGGAAATAGGAAAAGTCAATTGAGCATGGTATAAACTCCACCACAAACATGGTACAAACACCACCACCTACTGTCCAAAGCAGGATGCTAAACCACTGGCACAGATCTAGACAAAAATTCAGGAAAGGGACAGCAGTATCAACTGCAACAGAAGGTAAAAGCATTTGGTGTAGAGCATCTTACAACTCACAGCAGTCACTGGATTCATTACAGCCAATGGTAGGGTTAACTTGCTTTTTCCCAGGCTACAGTTATGCTTGAATGGCAGCCACCACACTCTGAAATCCAGCACCAAAGCTGCATCATGTCACTATTTACACTGTCAGCTCATATAAAAAGTTAAAAATAAATGAGTAGATCCACTTGCTGCATCTTGTTGGATAATCATTTTGAATGGATTAAAAATTTAATTACAATGTTGTCTCAAATACCTTTAAAAAAGTGCAACTATTAAGCAACAGCCTCACCTTTGCTTAGGATCTTTCTTCAGCAAACCTGACAAGAGGGATTTTGCTTCAGGTGACAATGTGCGTGGAAATCTGATCTCCTCCATAAGGATGAGTTCAAAAAGCTTTTCATGGTCCTGATTGTAGAAAGGGAGCCGGCCACACATCATTTCATACATCACAACTCCTAAACCCCACCAGTCCACTGCACGGCCGTAGTCATTATCCTCCAGAACCTGCAGAATGTAAGGAAAAGGCTTTAGAAGATACTCCTAAACCAAGCACAAACACAGAACTCAAGAAGAAAAATTCACCCCAGCAAGTCCATCTTTCAGGACACAGCCAAATCTACCAGCAGAGTATTTGCAGAAGAACCACGTGAAAAGAACTGGCATCCATGCTCACCATTGTAGGTGAGAAAAGGGGGGGAAAAAAAGGCAGCAGATATGTTACAGCAGCTTCCCTGTCTTCCTTCTCCCACTCTCCCTCACATTATGGTCATGATAAGCACAGGCTTGAAAGTCCAAAGGCCAAGAACTGTTCTCACATTACAGATCCAGCTGTTAAACTCTCACTTATATATCACAAACTGTTCCAAATGGGATCCAAGTTTTTCAGAAAAAAACCAACCCACCAAGGAGCCAGTACACAGAGAAAAGGCCATCAACCTGTTCCTTCACAAGCAAAAAGCCAAACATATCCATCATCTTCTTATCAACCTGCATCTCAAAGGGGTGGCTCTGCACATCCTAAAAGACCACCCACAAATACACAATTACTACTCTACTTTAAACACCAAGAGCCAAAACACCACTCCTAACATTGACTGGCTCTAAGGTTGTAAAACGGCAGCCAAATTGTCTGGAAAGGTTTCCCCTCCAACTTTTTGCCCTGCTCCAAAGACACTTCTGCCTCTGCTTAAAGGGCTGCAGAGACATGAACAGTCAGTGGGGTGGATTTCTGCCAGGTCTCACAGAAAAAGGAGCCCAGCACCATTCATTCTTCCCTTCCCCTGGGCACTTCTACCTAGCAAAGCAGCGGCTGGTGCAGGGACTTGGGACCCCAGCAGTGCTCTCCACCTCTCCCGCTTGCTCCAGAGAAGCCCTGATCAGTGCATTTCTGATCTTCTGCACAGTGGGCTGCTGAAGGGAGTGGGGAGTTTTGTGGCTTGTGCAGTGGATGTTACAAGGACTTCTCTAGACTTTGTGTCTCCTATGCAGTTGTCTGTAGCTGACACCAACATCTCATGTTCCAGACTCTGTCCTCAGGTTTTAGTTATCATCTTTACTCCCTGCATGGGCCTGCACTGAGCCACTTATCCTTGCTAAGAGCACAAACCACAACTGCACCACCATCCTGTTTTCTTGCTGCACAGTGTCTGTGTGAGCTTTACATTCCTGCGATTCAGAATACAAAGGTAAAAGAGCCAAAGTCAGTTCAAGTTTAACAAAAGCAAGATCGTAACCTCTTACAAATCTCGATATACAAGTTTTGCACATAAAAAAGAAGCAGAGGCACTTCACGCAAAAACTGTTTGCACTCTGCCTCTCTTTATTCACCAATTATTCCCCTCAATTATCTGAACGAGGCCTGAAGTAAAAATCAAAAGGCTGCCAGGTATTGGATTACCCCACGTCGGTCTATTTACAGCATCCCCGGCCGTATGATTCACACCAAACGACAGCTGGCTGTGCAGCTGCCCCCTCCATGTACAGGCCGGCACAGCTGCCGGCCGGCCGGGATTCCAGGAGCCGGCCCCGTCCTTCCCGAGCCTCGGGAGCTTGTGTGACAATGCAGTTCCCGCTCTGAGTCACCCCGCTCGGCCAGTGCTTCCTGTTCACACTCCCCTGCACTTGGCTTACCTAAAATAAAACACTCACACGGCCTCCGATTCGTATTTTTGTTTTTTTTAAACTGCTGCGATATGCAGCAAGATGCAAGATGCAATAGGAGAGACTGAAAGAAAACCACAGAGACCTCTGTTGTGCACGTAGTTAATGTTAAAGGTGCTTTTGAAATGCAGTGAACACTTCGGGTGTTACTTTTTAAAGTTTATTAATACTCTGTATTATGGGCTAGATTACTAACTACAACAATTTCCTTCATCTCCACTAATTTTAAACAGAATATAAAATGCTTATTTCCAAGAAATTCTTTAACACAATGACCATATCCTCATATTAGTGATTGCCTAGAAGACAGCAATGGTGTAAGTATCAAAAATACACCATAAAAAAAGGATTGCATTCACCCATGATTTATTGCAACATACTGGACAACTGGGGAGCAGTAAAGTAATAAGGTCATTTCACTTAAATTAAGAGATCATAATTTCCTAACGAGCAGCTCTAGACTGTTGTGAGATGGAATTCGAAAGAAAAGGGAGAACAGCTGTAAACATCACAGCCACTGATGCATCTGACACATCAAAGTTGACATGGCTCAGTCACTGTCATCCATGCATGAGATTCCAGTATGAACCTAAAAACAACGATGCAACAACTGTACAGACACACTGCTGTGCTGGACTCGGGTTACAAATGCAGACAGGAGCATCGACACCCCTGCTTTTAAGGATGTATGACCTTAAACACATGGAAGATCACTTGCACACAATTCCCAGATTTTTGCATGCTATCAACCAGGTGACAAAAGCCTCCCCGGAATTTAATGCTAACTCACAGGTGGGATTTGCAAGTAAGGGAGAGAACTGAGTTAATCAAAAGGATTTGTCCTTCAGGGTTTTTGGATGAGCCAATTCATCATAAATATTGAAAATAAAAAATAATAGCAAGTAACACAACAGAAAGAACAGCCCAACTGCCTGCACAGGGAATCCCCGCATTCCAAGTTAGGAAAAACCAAAACAATAAATATTTTTAGCGTCCTCATAAAATCCTTGATGAGAAACTGAAGTTCAGCAATTGATTTTAAGAGGGAAGCTAAAATAAAAGCCATGTTTATGAATAATAAACACTCTGTCATGCTGCTAATTACTCTCTGCATCAGTAAATCTCAAATTGTGGTGCATGGACCCCAATTTAGATTCACTGAAGACTTCTGGTGATCCATGGAAAAGCTGGCAGTCATCATGAGGCTGGCTCCGCCTCTTTGTTGCAAGCTACTTCGACAGGTGCCCATGTTCTTCATTATTACAAAGGACTGGAGGCCCTTGAAAGCAGCTGGGAGTTAAAAAAAACCAAAAAACAACAAAAACCAGACAAAACCCAAGAGCATTCTGCCACCACTATGAAAGCAGGGAGCACAAAAGCACTGATCAGCAGACATCAGCTCCCAGCAGAAATATTCGTCCTCCACGCTGGTTTCCCATCCTTTGTTACTTTTGCACAGTTCAATTCGAGGCAGGTTTGCAATGCTCAAGTCTCCCAACTCAGAGGAAAACTGTGCCAACAATCCATAACCTGCCAGCAGCCCAAGGCTCGCTTCTGCCTGTGCTCCGAGCGGGATGGAAATGTAAATGCCACGGGAAGCAAAGCCCCACTGCAAGGGAAGCAGCCCTTGTGCAAGGCACACCAAGCTGGCTCAGACTCTGTGCCCTACAAATCCAGGAGTTTGCTTCCACACAGCTCGGAGTGTGGGCACGGAAAGCAGCGTCTGCCTGCGGAGCACCGAGCGTACGCGCATCCCCGACACCCGGGCCTCACTCCTCATCTGCCCCTAACTCACTCCCAGCAGTAACACCACCTCTGCTGAACAACTCAGAGAGTTTTTCAGGAACAAACCTGCAAACAGCCATTTGCATCTTGCACTTGAAAAGGGAAAAAAAATTTTGCACAAAAAAATTCCCCAAAATATGCTTGGGAACTGAGATCTCCTGCCTGGATTTATTTCCTCTGAAACTGGAGTGCTCTAATCAACACTGAGAAATACCTTGTGCTTTGGTAGTCATAAAATAGTCAGCACTTTTAATGCATGCCACGCTAAATAATGCAGAAAAAGCTTGGTCTGTCCTGTTTCTGAAAGCATGTCACTTTTTACTGTCCTCAAACAGTAAAGGAATTGGACAATACTTTTACTTCTCAAGTCCGATTGATACCTTTCAAATAGGACAACACATAGAAAGCTACAAAAAATGTAATCTATCATGAAATATTTGAAGTGATTAAAAAGGTTTCTTTTTAAAAAATTATGTATCTGATACAAGAAACAAGGACATTTCCAGGGCTTGTTACAGTAAAATGTACCTATTCCGTGAAGTGGAAGAAACTACCCTGCCAAAAAATTATCACGTATCATTATGCTAAAGATGTGTTCCAGATCATGATGAATAAAGGAGTCTCAGTATGTGTAATTATGTAACAGCAGTTAGTGCATGAGCACATCAAGGCACAGGAATTTATTCAGTACTCCTACTGCTACCAGGGAAGGCACATAAGAAGGCAACTTAACAGCCAACATGAACATACCTCTGGTGCAAGATACTCTGGAGTGCCACAGAAAGTCTTCATTGTTGCTCCATCCTTGATGCCTTCTTTACATAGTCCAAAGTCTGTTATTTTTATGTGTCCATCTTTATCCAGCATGAGGTTTTCCAACTGGGAAGAAAAACCAAATTAAGAGACATGATTACCTGTAACATACACTGCTCCTGAGCAAGATAATCCAAGACATGAATTTTGCAGATCAGTTTTGAATGTGGGGTCAGAGCCACAGCAGCTGCCAGAGCATGTAAAATGTAAATATACATTTGTAACATTTTTCCTCAATTCTTTAGGGAACATTAAGTAACTAATTTGTAGTCTTGAGGTCACCAACCATATATACAGAAAGAAGGCAGAACATGAACATTATATTTATGCTTCTACAATATCATCAATAGAACACCAGTTCTTTAGAAAGTATATTAAGTATTCCCCCTCACAAAACTTCATCCCTGCTTTTACTCTGATTTTATGAAATAATCTGTACCAGCAATATCATAAAACAAATAAAACAGGAATCATATGCAAGGCTAAGGAACCACTTCCAAAGAGACCCTTTAAATGAGAATCACTATATACATTTACTCAGCATATGGTATTCATCCCATCCTGAGTCTCTAATTTTTGAGAAAAAAAATACTCAGAAATTAGGACAGTTTCCTCAGTGTATCAATAAAGTGCATTACAGTGGAATCACGGTGATATGGGAGACAAAATCCCAGGAGAGATCCCAAAATTACTCTGACACAGTCTGAAAACATTACAGAGCATACTTCATTTTAGACTGCCCCTAAATAAACTACCAGGATCCCTTCATCCTGTCCTGGAAACTCTTCTCAGGAAGGAAGAAAATGCTATCATTGCATTATACTCAAGAATTTCCCAAGTTTGTTTGCCCTGAGATAACTTGTTTGGTTGGGCTTTCTTTTCCCCTTCTATGCTCCCCAAACCAATGAGTAACTTGAAGCTTAGGCATTTATTGAGAAGATGATGTGAGCACACTGCAAGGAAGCACAACATCCATGCAGTGTGCATTTCCATCTCTCTGGTAAGACCAGGATTATGTTCCACCGTGCAGAAGCACCAGCAAAGTCTCTCTCAGAACATAAGCAGGCAAGTGAAAATGAAACCCCTGTAGCCCAGTAACCCTTCATGTTCTCTGAAATGCTGCCAGAGTCACAATAAATGCCTTATGCAGCTTCTTGGACTATCAAAGGGTTTAGACATCCTGTAAAGTCCAGCACAACAGCTGCAACAACAGTTTGGACAAAGTTCAGTCAGGAAAGGATTTCTTAATAGTTCAGGATCATTTGCTTTTTTTCAAACAACAAATAAAAAGCCAACCCCCAAAAGCCTGAAAATTTTTCTACGTACCTTCAAATCTCTATAAACCACATTCTTCTCTGAATGCAGGTAATCCAGCGCTGAAACAATCTCAGCCCCATAAAACCGAGCTCGGTCTTCAGAGAACACACGCTCTCTTGACAGATGGAAAAACAACTACAAGAATAATAATTTTCAACTTTAAATGTTTCTGAATTATGTCTTGCAGCTCACAGGCTTGGAAGGTGCTATTACCTAAGAGAAAACCCCTTCCCACCCTCACCCAGCTGTGTTCCCAAATGTGTTAAAAAGCATCATAAATTAAATTATTAGATAATTATGTCTCATATTCACAGATGCACACTGATAACCAGTTCATGTACTACAGTCTTACAGGTTCAGAAAATTATAAAACTATTTTTGACTGAACTACAATTACATATTAAAACTACAGCCTAATGCATTATTTAGAGAAATGCTAATATTCCAGCTTTTCCTTCCTGACTGTAATAATGGTTAACAGTTTCTCCCTCCAAGTATACTCACAATGTTAATTTAAGTGTTAAAACTTGTCTGCCAACTAGAGCAACTAGAAAACAACCTTGCCTTCTCGAACTTCTAAATGTCAGATTACAATATACTGCTGTCATGTAAAATATGAACCTATGCCCAAAACCTCAATGTCCTAAAAACGGAATTGAAAAAATTAAGTTTTACTTCTTCATGTTAGTTAAAACTGTGAACAGCTCTGTTTAACTGGGACAACTTGGATTAATTAGAATTGCAAAAATGGACCTTAGCTAAATAATGTCAAGCAAAATTAGTACCAGAACAGGAAAATCCTAAAGTATTAAACATTATTGTATTTCCCTTACCTCCCCTCCATTAGCATACTCCATAACAAAACACAAGCGATCGTGTGTCTGAAAGGAATACTTTAAAGCCTGAAAGAGATTTAAACCAAAACTTAGAACACATATCATAGTGACAGTTAGAAAAGCATTTTTAATAAATTTTCAGAAGCAGACATGAAATTTTCTATTTTAGGGAACTTTTTGTCTTCAAATCTTATGTAATACTTGTATTTTTGTGTTGCAGCTGAGGACTGCAACACGAAAATACAATTCACTGCCAATTTATTTAATGAAATAAATTTAATAAAACATTAAATTCCTTGCAGAAGCTATCATCACCTAAAATGCTGCAAAACAAAGTCCTGGCCCATTAACAGGGACTCAAAGTGTACCAACAGTGACTGTGAAGTTTCCTCCTCTGGCCACAGGTTCAACTGACAGATAAAAGGCCACAACCAAACCCTGGAGCACAAGGTTTCACCACACTGGCTACAAGACCTCTTATATGAAACATGAAAGTATCTTCACACAACAGCCCCCTGGCCTCTGCCCTGCAGCCTGCAACTGCTCCCTGCTCCCAGCCAGCCAGGGATTGGCCAACACTGGCAATGCCAATTTGGGAGCAATTCACAAGAACAGACCGGATGGAGGCTGTGATGGAGAGTCACAAGGTGCCTGTGTAGCCCTGTCACATGTATTCCTGTGGCAAGAGTAACTTGTTTGCCATAGTATTAAGGTTTTTCATGACAGAATAGGCTGAGCTGGAAGGGGCCTGAAGGGATAAAAAAGCCCAACTCCTGGCCCTGCACCAAGAATCCCACCATGGGCCTCAGAGTGCTGTCAAAATTCTTCTTGAACTCTTGTCAGGCAGGTGCTGTGACCGCTTCTCTGGGGAGCCTATCCCAGAACTCAACTACTCTCTGGGTAAGAACCTTTTCCTAATACCCAAGCTAAACCCAGTCTTGTAGCTAACATATCTCAAGACAGCCCTTGTTCTGGATATTTGGGTTTATAAAAGCATTAAAAATAAAATACTGCATATGATACTGTTATCTGTTGCCTTGTTCTTTTGGCGTCATTATCTTCATTACAAAGGGTGACACTTTTAAACCAGTCATATTTTTCCTGGAAAAATGAAGGACCAGCTTTTATACATGTCAACATTATTGACTGTACTCAACAGAGGCAGTATTTACTTCCAGACATCATGCTTAAAAAGGTCTGAATTCCAGCTAAGCCCTTGTACCTGGCCCAAGGAAACAACCAGGATCCTACAGAGTCTCTTAGAGGCTTTAAGAAGTTGTAAACAATTCAGAGGCAACTTATATTAAATATTAGAAACAAAATCTTGAGATGGAACTTGGATATCTGAACTCAGCCCAGAGAGATTGCTGGCACTGGAGGTCTAAAATGAGAATATGGTTTGACTTTACAATCCCAAAGGAAAGCAGCAGACAGAGCACAGTCCTGCTCTTCCCCTCCCCATTGCACATGCCCCTACCAATGTACTTTGGCTGGTATTACCAGTGCTCTGATTCCACAGTGAGCTGCTTCTGGGAGCTTAAAAAAAAACAACAATGAAGACAGATACTTCCCCCCCAGTATATCTTCCTTATTTGTTTCTCATAAGATCAGGGTCACCCTGATCTCTGCTAGAGAGGAGACCAAACATTTGAAGGGCAAGGAAAGCAGATACTCCTCTCAGAGATAGCAAGTCATTAAATGGGTGAGCCCTAATGTCAAACCACACCCTGAAACACTGTCTTCAAGAGGTGCTGAGGACCTGCTCTGCAAGAATCAGAAATCCTGGAAATTTATTTTTATTTGGGCATCCCAAAAATGGAAGGGTACAAAACTAAACAGCCACGCTGAAAACACAGATATCAGACGCATTATGTAACTAAAAAAAAGTAAGGAAAGCCTTGGTCATGCTGATGTCAAGTTACACTATGCAGAGGCAGAAATGCTTACTGTTAGGAACGGGTGCCGAGAGTTCTGTAAAACCCGGTTTTCTGTCAGCGTGTGTGCTACTTCATCCTGAAACACAAACACAAGGAAATCAGCAAAGTGATTCCCCAGATCAGGGCTCCATTTCAAACACCAACAGAGCAATTAGTTACAACTACTTTGAGAATCCTTCCCATGACTTTCACAAAGGCTGTACCAAGGGTGAACCACATCCCTACCTTCCCCATCTACTCACCTTTGCTACAATAACTTCCTTCTTCAGAATTTTCATAGCATAATACCGTCCAGTTGCTTTTTCTTTAACTAAAATGACCTTTCCAAAAGTGCCTTTTCCCAGTAGCTTAAGGTATTCAAACTCATTCATGGTCTGTTAATGACATAGATAAAGAAGAACTGAATTACATGATCTAACAACAAGTGTATTATTCTCAGAGCAGAATTCCTCATTCACATGAGAATGCACCACATATGTCACACATGTCCGTTTTTTAATCCTTTTGTTTAGTAGAATTCAGGAGCAGAAATGATTCTTCCACAAAAATGAATGCCAGTGCTCTCCCAAAGATAATCAATCAATCAATTTACAGAAAACCATAAGCTTTCAATTAACTGAATGCTCTTTTGCATGACTCAACACTCAACTGTACAAGTAACACTGAACATATTAATCCATAGCCATTCTGACCTCTTGGCCAGTGCAGACATTCACTGAAAGGCACATGCTGCCCTGATTCCAGGGATTAAACCCACACCTTTTTTCTGATGTTCCCCACCTCTCTGGGAGACCAGTTTTCTTGTACTTCATCAAACAGCACCAAAACCCAAAGACCCAGTAAGGCCTCTATCTACTCACTCAGTGGGACTTTTGAAAGAGCTTTCCACTGGCTCACACACTCTGAGTTGGACACATGGGAGAAATACCAACCAGATATTCTCATGAGGTCAAAACAACACAAAACACTTACTGGCAAACTAGAAATCAGGCAACTTTGGCTAAAGGTTTTTACTACAACATCCAATCAACATTAAACACTTCTCACAGCATTAACTTGGACCATTCAACTTAAAAAACTTTACATCCATTCCATGGTAAGTTACTCAAAATATTCCAACAAGAGGGAAAGAGGAGAAAAAGATAGAAAATATATAGAAAAGCACACCCACAGCTACCAACTCCTGGATTCCAGCTGCATTCTGATAAAATCTCCAAGAAAAGGGAGGGTCCAGAGAAGGTCATAGCCTTGTGTTTGGCCCTAAATACCCCTTGGCCTTCATGGGTCTTTCCCCCAGGTGGGGCTTGTGGTCGTTTGGCCACTCAGCAGCTGGCTATGGGGAGAATGGAGCACTGCCTCTGCTGTGCCAGGGACTGGCAGCTCTGCCAGGCTGGGATACAGGCTCTAGGGGGATGTGGGGCACTTCACTGTCTCACCAGGGCAAGGCCTGTCTGTCCCCTTCCCCCACACACATGCACCCCAAAATATCTTGAGACATCTCATCTTTCCAGTCCCTGACAACCACTCCATGCCTTAAGACAGGACCACAGTAATGGTATCCTTCCTCTTGTGGTCTGATCTAGCAGACAGAGCAAAAAGGAAAGAAGAGGAAAGGACAGTGAAACTCACAGAATGGGCAAGTGCTATTCCAATAACCAAAACATAAGTCTAGTTAATATCCTCCTATGCAGTTCATTGCTCCCCACTCAGTGAGTGTCTAGAACTGCGGTGAGGTGTGATGCAAATCAGGATCTAGGGGAAGAGTTCATGAACCATCCTTTCAGCTGCAGTACCTGACGAGTCCAGCAGTGATTCCCTGTGTGTTCCCTGACTCCTTTTCTGTGAGGTTTGGTCTTTTGACTGTTAGACAATTTTATACAATTATTGTTGATACTTGGTGGACCTCTAAGCTGGGCTCCAAAATAGCTTTGTAAGTTCAATTTAGGATTCTCTGTGACTTATTGATAGTGCAATACATTGTGCTCCTTGTCAAACTCTGTAAGGATCAATAGTTAGGCAGTTTTGTCATTTGGGGTCCATTATCTTATGGGTCCAGGCAACAGCACAACCTAAACAAATGTACAATGTCCCTATTTGCTACTGTTATCCCTCCCACCAAGCAGGTTTCAAGGGGATTACCAGAACCTGTACCCAGGGAAAGAGGAAGAGGTCAGTGGGCACCATGGGAAACAACATTCAGTAAAATTCCATGACCTAATAGTCTGAATTGTCTCAGGGGTGGGGTCCAATATCTAACAACACCCAGTCATTCCAACCTCTTCAGCACATAATTTCAAAGTCCTGAGTTTGGACCAAATACTTTCTGACTTTACCAGCCTCTTCAGCAGTTCTCAAACCTCAAACCGTTTTTCTTTTAATCACTTATGCCTTCTTCATCTACAGCTAACCTTCGCAGCTTCACTTCAGTTCCACTCTCAGCCCCTTTTCCCCTTCCTTTCAGGTCCACCAACAGCTCAACATCCCCTTCTTCTGTACAGTCATGCCTCACACATTGCTTACCATCACTACACATGCTTCCCTCAATACAGTAATTTTATACTCTGCACTGAGGAAAAGATAGGAAGATGTACACAAACTTGTTTGCATCATCATATGAAATCCTATACATGAGCTCTCAAAACTAAACTGGAGAGAGGAATCTTTTCCACTCAGGCAACCACAGCGAAAATATCAACATCTCAAAACATTGCAGCAACAAATTTATATAAACATATACGAACATAAATATCTTAAAACCTTTCAAGATAAAAACATGTCAACACTTGATGCAACAAAGGACAGCAACTCCTCTGCCCCATCACCACTCCATCCTCTCATGGAACACTTCTAAAAGGAGAAAATTTGGTCCCACTCAGACCTACTTCAAAAAGAGGAGGCATCTACTGGACAATCTTTTGTGTTCTCTCCTATAGAAAGTTTCATTGAATAATTAACAGTCTGTGAAAACAACCCTAGAACACACCAAAAATGGAACCATCACTAACGAAACTTAAGTTATCTAGTACCTTAACAATACTGATGATCATTCTTAGCACCATGTAGGCCAACTTGAGTAAGAGTTGCCAGCCATCCTTTTGAGACCTTTTCACTTCAGACAAAACAATTTTCTTTGCACCTTTATATTCTGTTACATCCAATTTTGGAAATTTGAACTCCAGTCCAAAAGCCAACCAATGATTTATATATTTGTTCTATGTGTGTGATTGTTAGAGCGGTCCTTAGGGAAAAGGACACCACTCTCTTTTCTTTCTTGCTCAGCCCTTTGAAACCATACTTGCCACTACAATTGTTAGGTACAAGGTCCTGCTAGGATGGTCGACTAATCAAAGAGCAAAGAACTGTGCTGGCATACTAGGGACACTGTTCTAAAAATACAAAATGATAAACCATTTAACCTATCTCATTTTAGATTTCAGATTTCGTTGTAGCTTTATCTCCAACAGATTTACTGTTTACTATATTGTCCAATATGGCCCCTCTGTGCTCCTCTTTGTCCAGAGCTGACTTCATTCACATAATTTAGGTGCAGCTGCAGATCTCACAGCTGTGTGTATAGTTGAAGTCCTTTCCACTTCTGCTTAAGCAGCTCCTTATTCCACTTCCAGACATACACCCAGTCTTCCAGCTGGTCAGGATATACTTGAACATGCAGACTTATTACCAAAACTAAAACAACAAACTTGCACGATGATAGAAATATTTTTTCCCCAAGAAGTTACAGATTCTGCAGTTCCACCTCTGGCCTCTAGCATCAGGCAAGGCTCAATACCCACTGCCAGGAGAAGGCAGTGTAGGAGGAGTGTGCAAAGCTTCACTGCATTACAGGAATACTTTAATTCACTACCCTCTCCCACTTTTTGGAGTTGGCGCTGGGAGGTTTTTTGTCTCGGTCTTGATCCTTAAATTTTGCAATAAATAACAATAACACTGGAGAAGGCCAACAGGGCACCATGTGTTTCCCGTGTATGGCTTGGAAGCCCACTGCCTCCCATGCTCTCCCGGTAATTTTATGTGTTGGAGTGGGGAGAGGGGTGAGTTTTCCCCCCCTCCAACAGGTTTAAACTTTTCACATAATAGGTTGCTCCCTCCTCAGAAAGATTTATTTCATTCCCCATCAGTGAAGTTTTCAAAACATTATCAGTTTTATTTTCTTTAGGACAGATTGCTAATTTTCCCTTGCAAATTAACCAGTTCTATTGCAGAGTGTGGTATCATCACCTTCAGTTCTGCCTCCTGATAGCAAGGGCTTGGGGTGGGGTGCAGTGGAGGTTGGCTTTGCTCCAAGCAGTGGAGGAGGTGACATCAGTGACATCATTCTCAGGGAGTCCCACCTCCTCATTTTTCACCGATGGGCAGAGTTTATAGTTTTGGGGGTGTGGGGAGAGGTTGGCTTTGTTGCATCAAAGTCCTCCAAAGAGCTGAGGGGTTTGAAATCACCTTCAGGGAGGCCCAACTCCTTCCTAGGCTGGAAGACCCTGTTTCATCCTCCACACCTTCCTCAATGGTGTTAATTTGCAACTCTAAAGCTCTTTGGTTCTGCACAAAGTCGTGTAACAGGTTTCTCAGGTTTAGGGCTAGTTGCTTTTGGGCTGTTAATTCTCACTCCGCCCTGAGGCGAGCTATTGTTTCAGCCTCCAAGGCAATTTGCAACTTCATCAGATCTTTCTCTGTCCCTTCAAACACATGCTTCTTTATCTTTCTGGACAGCCATTAAAGACTCCGAAGTGGAACCCTAACCAGGTGGGTTTTCCCTACTTTTAACAAAGTTCCAATATTCTCAGCAAGTATCTGTGTTTTCTGCCAGTTTTTCTCAGACTACACATCTGTGTCTGATCAAGCTTCTACACCCGGGATTCCATGACCTTTTTGCCAGAAAACACCGGTTTTGACCAAAATCTACTTTCTCCTTATTCTGACTTGGATGCATGGGAGAAATACCAACCAGATATTCTCATGAGGTCAAAACAACACAAAACACTTACTTCAGAAACTCAGGCAACTTTGGCTAAAGGTTTTTACTACAACATCCAATCAACATTAAACACTTCTCACAGCATTAACTTGGACCATTCAACTTAAAAAACTTTACATCCATTCCATGGTAAGTTACTCAAAATATTCCAGCAAGAGGGAAAGAGGAGAAAAAGACAGAAAATATATAGAAAAGCACACCCACAGCTACCAACTCCTGGATTTCAGCTGCATTCTGATAAAATCTCCAAGAAAAGGGAGGGTCCAGAGAAGGTCATAGCCTTGTGTTTGGCCCTAAATACCCCTTGGCCTTCATGGGTCTTTCCCCCAGGTGGGGCTTGTGGTCGTTTGGCCACTCAGCAGCTGGCTATGGGGAGAATGGAGCACTGCCTCTGCTGTGCCAGGGACTGGCAGCTCTGCCAGGCTGGGATACAGGCTCTAGGGGAATGTGGGGCACTTCACTGTCTCACCAGGGCAAGGCCTGTCTGTCCCCTTCCCCCACACACATGCACCCCAAACTTTTACAATCAAAGGCTGCTGCAGCCTCAGTTTGGGAAAAAATTTAAGATGCCTCCAACAGCAAACTTTTCCATATTCTTCCCTAGAGCTGGCCGAGGAGATTTTCTGCTAATTTGCTCAATACAGTTGATGCCAGGACTCTAACAATAATTTTGGTCATCCTCACTAACATGTCCAGGAAGAGACAGTCACTGTTTCACAAGACTGTAACCATTTGATGAATGATGTGGTTCTTGCATTTCTAGGAAGGATTGCTCAGCAAGAGCAGGATCTGTTCAGCCAAAGATCCAGAAGCCTACTGGCAAGCTCTGACTCAGAGTGACATGAAAGTAGCCACCCACATCACTCTGAAAGCACCGACGTGACACAAGGGTAACACACAAGCTTAGTGAAGACACTGGTGGATGGCTATCTTTTTACAGAAAAACTTCATCACTTTTCCCAAAACTGAAACAATTTATGAAATTGGGTAAGGATGACAATGGTGAGATGAAGACACAAGGATTGTCCAGCTAAAATCCACAGAAAATGCATTCACAAGGGGAAAGGTTCTTTCAAAAACAGAAATACCAAGAGAAGAACACAATGAGGTAGAAAGAAATAGCAAAGTTGAAGACAGAAGCCTAAAAAGGCTCAAGAGGGCCAGTATCTCCTCTGGAACATACTCATGTCATGGAAGGCCATTCCTTAGCTGGCTCTCTGCATTCAGATTATGTAGTGCCTAATGCAAAACCCAAATTGTAGGAGCACCATGGACAGACACTGCAGTGGCTGGCTGGAGTTAGCCTAAACCCTTAATCCAGAGCAATTAAATCCACAGACACACCCTAAATCCTGCAAATCCATCAGAATACCTTTGCACCAGCCTGCAAAGAGTTTTCAGAGTCACAAGGTCCAGCAGGAGCTTTGTTTTCAGGCTCTGTACCACAGGAAAATAGGCAGACCAAACCCAGACCTGAGCTGGCCTTGAAAGCCATTCAGTAAGGACATGTGAAGTCAGAACTCAGACCCAGACAGGCTCTGCTCAGCTGAGACAATTGTTTCCTCCAGAAGCTGCATCTACAGCCAGTCATGTAATTGTCAGGGGAACAGACAAGGCTCGATGGCTATTTTTGGTCTATATTTGAGGAGACCTAAAAAACAATCATTTCTGCTATACCCACTTACCACTTTGTGTTTTGGCTTTGTCATAGAAACTTCCATTTCTTCAGCACCTGAATTATCACTGGGAGAGCCAGATCTAAAATCCATCATTTCTTCCTCTTGTTTCTTGAGGCTGTCTGCTACTGTTTGGATGGCTTTTGTCCATTCTTCCCTGGCAAGATATAGGCAAAGACATTAATTACTTGTGGCTTCAGATTTCCATCTGCCACGACAAGATCAGCAAGGAATACAGAGCCACTAGTACTTTCTGATGAATCAATTGAGGATATGATGAATTATGTGCATTTTCAAGCGCTGTAAAAATGCATTTTTAAAGTCTTTATTAATCTTACTAGAAACAAGAGACAACTGAAGTCCTCCCAGTCTGGACATAATATAAAGCTTTTTGGATAACAGAATTTTTAATAGACATTCAGTCAACAGCTCATATGACCTGGTGATACAGAGATTCACATAACCAAAACAGACTTGCCAAAACAAAAAAGCAAAAGGCTTGTGAATGAAGGCTTTTTGAACACGAAGCACAAAGCAGGTAAAGACAGCTTCTACATTTCTATGGTGCACTGAAATACACATCCAGTTCCTGGGGACACTACAGCACCTCTTCACCAACATATCCCAAATTTTAGTGGCTGTACTGGCAAGGGATGTTCTTGGAGAAGTTATTAAAGCTCAGGACACTCAGGTTATTCTTCTGTTGTAAAGATGATGACATTAGTACAGCAACTGCTGTGTAAACTTCAGCAGAATGTCAGCTAAAGCAGTGACATTTCATCTCAGGCACAGGTCTTGGTTACGATCAAGTTTCCACAGCTGTTTCAGCCTCCAGTGCTCTGACAGTGACCCCTTCAACTCCCATGGAGACCACTTCCACTCTAGTGTCCTTTGGGAGATTTCACACCTTTGGAAGCTACTGAAGTGAAAGTTCTTGGCCTTCACTCGATTTCACTGCAAATTTATTGAACATAAAGAATACAACTCATAAGGGCTTCCAGGGTCTCTGGACAGACTTTAAAGACACACACAGGAGTTGAAGACACATCCAGTGGCCTGTCTGAACTTAATATGTTTACTGTCTTTTGTATATGCAGGGAACAGGATATGGTGGTTTAGTTGGTGTTTTCTAGGGACTGGTTAAGTTCTTCTCCTAAGGATATCCCAGGTAAAATATTTTGCTACTACAGCAGGATCAACAGCAGCTAATGCTGAACAACTCTGTGCACAATCTGCAGTGCAGCCATGCCATCCTTATCAATGTCAGATTTTTCATTGGTCCTGGGAAGTTGTTTTTGTTTTTTTTTAATCTTATCTGAACATGTGAGTTTCCATTTATAATGGATGCAAGAGGCAGATCATTCCCCAGAGGAAGCAAAGTCCATGGGGAAAAGTATCCAACACAAGATTTTAATAAAAACTGCACCATGTAATGTCTTTCCTGCCTTGTGCATTTTTTATTTTGGATTTTGCCTGAACTGTGCACAATTCATCCAGCCCTCTCTGTGGCAGCAAGGTAATGCCAAACAATCAGAACATCCTCCCTATACTCCCAGCACAAACTGCTCTATTCACCATCATTAACACATTCCCTTATTTACTAGTCATAATTTTATATTCAAAACTATTACAAAAAGAACTTTTTCTGCACTTTTCTCTCTCCATTTCTTTCAAAAAAGCAAACATTGGTTCTAAAGGCATACAGAAAGCTAAAGGCATATTGACCTTCCTATCTCTTTTGTTACTGACTTAGTTGATATCTTGGCGCTCCTGAAGTGAGTATCTTTGATTTCTGGAAGAACAGAATTTCAGCTTTTACGTCTCAAGAGTACACAACAGAGGTGACTAACACTCTGAGCCCTGAAGTGTCACAAAGCTGACTTAATTGGCTAGGAGGGAACAAAACAAGACTGAAATACAATCTTCCCCCAAGTGGAAACTGCTATTCACTCCCTTTAGGGTCACTGACCACAAAGTTCCTAAAAGAAAAAAGGACCAGTTTCTTTTTCTTTGCTTTTAATTTGACTTAACCTTCTTCTGATCATTGTAACAGAATCAAAAGCAGTAATAAGGAGCATGCAGAGTGCATGCAAAGGCTATGAAAGAAGCAAGTAATACCAGGTAGAATTTACTGGTCTTCAAAATAAACGTGCTACTATCATATCTAGGGAGGACCAGGGTTTTAAGATACCCTCTCCCTAAGGGCAATGATACTGGAATAATTTAAGTTCAGTTTCTGAAGAGCAAGTAAATATTTAAATACTCAGTAGTTGTATTATAGCTGTGCTAGAAAACTGTTCTCTCTGGAGGTAAGAGATCAATTCTCCAATGATGAGAGCACAGGATGTAGCTCTTAGCTTTGTTTCCTAAAAGATGAAACAGAAATCTGCACCTGCAGCAGATAACTATCACCTTTATTATCTAATTTGCATAAAACATTAGCAATCAGCAATGATACAAGTAACTTTTCCTTTAAAAATATGGTGTCTAAATAGACTTTAAAAGGTCACTATTTTGATACAATTCAACTCTGCCTGAATCTATTTCACTTGTGCTCATCCTTCCAGAAACTCCCAGGTCAGAAACCCTTCATTTTACATACCATAACATTTCCAGTGAGAAATGAACCTTACATTTCCAGAAATAACCACCTGTGTGCTGGTACACATCTGCACCTGTCCGTTTTGGATACCCAACCTAGCAACAATTCACTTACAAACACTGCTCAAAATCCACTCTCCAAAACCCCCCTTTAGGATTGCTTTTATACTGGAAAACGCACAAAAACTGAGGCACTCAAAAATTATTTGTCACTTTTCAGTCCAGACGTACATCATCTGATAAATAAGAGCTTCAGCAGAGAACCCACTATTAATGCTGAACACTTGCATCTGCTTTTGCAAGGAGTTTATGCATTAAATATGAATGAAACATACCGCTCCTCTGGAGTCTCCACATGAAATGTTCTTTCAATTACTGTGGTCCACTGGAGGCATCTAATGATAAATGTGTTTGGTTTAGGTCGCTCTGTCTTCATCAGCTGGCACTCTACCACAATCAAGGAAGAAAGAGTCATGGTACATAAGCAGGTTTAAATAATCATTTGTCTTTATTCTTATCTAGCAAACTGTTGCAATTAATCAGCCATAGGAATCTCTGTAAGTACTTCTTTAGGAGACTTGAGACAATTTACTGTGTTGATGAAACCAATAAATAGCTTGGGAGATAGCCATCTAAGTAGCTCTGAAATCAAATTCTGCTTTGAAAGGCTCCACATTTGGACTGCCCATAGAGGTAAGAGAAATGTGATGTGATTACACAGAAGCCATTCAGACTCGGGTCCCATACTCTAAAGGTCATCCAGAGCACAGCACATGGTCAAAGTCATTTGATAACGCAGCAATTACATACACTGAAACTGAAGTCAAGCCCCCACATTTCCTCCTATTGACTTTCCCACATAAAACCCCGTCCATGGGTTCCAGGGAGCTGCAAGAGGAGGTCTGATCATTTTACAGCAACCTGCTGAAAATCAGACTCAGCATTTCCAGTCCTCAAACACTAGAGGGAACATCAAACTGCAAAGGCACCCCCTGAGAAGACCCTGTTCCAAAAGCCTTTGGGAGAGCTGCCGCAGTCGGATGCTGCACGGACACGCAGCGAGCAGCTTCCATCACTGCACAGCCTAAAAAGGTTACAGAAGTACAGCTACATGCTAAGCCACCACTTCCTTCATCAAAGTGGTCTGTTGACAGCTGGGTGTAATTTTTTTAAAATTTTTGAATCATATCTATTACTTTAAGCTTCTTAGGATGTGGTAAGTGTTTATCCTTTGAATTTGGGCAGAAAATGCTCCTGATAAAGGGTACGCTTTAGCTCTACTAACAGAGATCGGAAAAACAAAAGAAAATCAATGAAATAACAATAGGAGCCAAACCACCACATTTTAGATAAACATTAATAGAAAAGCTAATTAATTAAACAGATCCTGCTAGAGGAAAGTCAAATTAAGAAACCAAGTGAGCAGGGGGAAAATAAAATATACTTGTGTGAGTTTTTTCTTGCATTAAACTCTTTTCCTTGCAGTTAATGAAACCACAAGCTGCTGTTATTTGGTCTTCAGTTTCTAAATCAACTTCTAAATAAACAAAAAGGCACTATGAAGACAAGAAGAAATTTCTGTTTACTGCTAGAGCTATGAACTTCCTCCACCATCAGCAACGTGCAGAGGACAGAATCCACCAGAATAACAGTACACATTACTAAGGCTACACTGGCACCATTAAGTTAATTTTATTATTGTGTAAATTTACAATGCTCAGTTTTAAGTTCAAGCTCTTAATTAGCACCAAGATAAAATATTTACTGCCAGTGTTTTTGGGTGCTGTATTTTTGGCAATATATTTCATGCCTCATTTGCTGCTGGAATTATAAGCTTTTCAATTAGTAACTCTGCATTTTTCACGACAAGAAATATAATTTTTCTTTAATAGCACACTGAGGTTATACTGCGCCCTACTAAAGCACTCCAATTAGATAAGAGAAAGTTTATTAATGAGTCATGCAAAGGCTTTAGAGCAATAAAGGGCACTCCTTCCTTCATTCAGATTAAACAACTTCCAGCAGCAATGCAGCTGTGCTGGACTCGGCCTTCCAGCCACCTCTGTGCTCTCAGGGAACAGCAATGAAAGCCAAACACAAGTGCCCGGGCTGGCGCAGCCCCGTGAGCCTGGTGCTGATAAATTCTGCTCAAAAGATCTCGCTCCTGCTCCCAGACCTCCCACCTCCCTTTAGCTGCCCTTCTTTCTGTGTTGTTTGTTTGTTCTGCCTCCCATTTTTATCTGCTTAATGTGATTAGATTAAGGCTGGGGTTGTCCTCTAGGAGTCTGCACAATGCAGCCCTAAAACACCAAATCTGGCTGAAGACTCGAAGAACAACACCAGGCTATTTCCTAACCTTTGCTAACCTTGTGCTAATCCAGAGCTGCTCTCCCATACTTATCCTGAAGTACAACATTACAAAGAAATAAACAGAGGGTTTTGCTTAGATTTTAAAAACACTTTAGAGTCACCTTCTGAAGTAGCTGCATAGATACTTAAACTAGCCATGAAGTCTAGATTTAACCATTTAATTTCAGCACCACACAAGGCTTTTCCTGCCATAGATGGGGACCAATTAAATGTCACTCTTCCCCTCAATCAGCACTGTCCATTGATATTTGCTAAGCTTGCTGATCCAGCAATCTTTAAGGCATACAGCAAGATGAATAATAGAGATTTGTCAGTTAATAACCACTATAATTCAAGAATGTCACCCAGAATTGTTTTGTTTAGTGAACAATATGCTGTCTAATTACCCTGCTCAATCATAACACCACATATCAAGAAATGCAGAAGGCTTTACTCTTAAATTGCTTTACCAAAGTGCTGTACCACACAGGTTCCTGAAGTTTGAAACTACCACTTATTTCTCACCATATATGACAATCACATGGATTGCATCAATGAAACAAATGAACACTAGTTTTTTTTTCTTACTTTCAAACTCAACTGTGTGCTCTTCACTGTAGTTGAAAAGTTAGAGAAGCACCAAATCCACCTTCTTTAATCATGTACTGCAACATGCACCACAATCCAGCAGAGTACAGAGAGAGATGCTGTGTAGTATTAGCTCTGATTTATGGCATGTTTGAGGGTTCTGCTATGAAAACATTCAATTTCAAATAGGGGCCAAGGGTCGCTTACCCACTTTGAAGGAAGTTTTTCCTGTGAAACAGGCCAACATAAGTATTCCCCATTTGTAAGTACTACAAACAGCAGCCTGTTAAAAATTATTTAAATTGCTCTAAAGAACCTCTTGATTCTTTCCTGGCGTTTGGTCTTTTAAAGTAAGTAGGACAGAGAAATTGTTCCTAACAGGAATAGACACCAAGGCATTCAAATGTAAATTACCATTTTGTATTTGAAAGACACTTAGTATTATCCCAGTGACTTTCTAAAATGTCACAATATTTGCTTTCCCAGCACTTAAGCTAAAAGGCAGATTACTTTCGATGAAAGTGTCAAACTCTGCTCCCTATATAATGACATCACACTTAAAACAATAATGTCAAGGAAGAATCCTTCCTATTCCTGCTTTGGTTTCTTTAAGGAAGGGTACGGAAAACAGAAAAAAGAAACCAGAAAAACTAAAGGAAAAAGGTAAACACAGAAAATAGAATGATGATTAAATGAAATAAAACTTTTGGAAGACAAACAGGAATATTATGTTGAACTGTTTGTTTTCTGCTAGCACCACTGGACAAATTCAACTCTGAGCTGTTCAGCATGGCAAAAGTGAGGGGCCAGAAGCACCAAGTTTCAAACCTGCACAAAGGTGGCTCTTAGAAACAGCACACAAAAAATCCTACCACCAATCTGACCATCCTGTGCCCTCTGAAAAATGCTTGACTGCAGACACACAGTCCTGTCCCAAAAGGAGCTCTCTTATTGTTGAGCAATTATGTTTTCAGCAGTACAACAAAACCACCACAGTCCATCTTCCTTTTTGACAGCCGGGAGAAATAATCCCTTTCTAACAGGAACAGCCGCTCTCTCCATGTGGTTTTTCACAATATAGTGCTTTTCTCAGCTATATGGTTTTAAAGGCTTATAATCTAATAGGGAGACATACATGATAATCCGAGATTACAATTGGTATGAAGGCTACTTATCTCACAGATTTACAACTCAGGCTCTGTTGGTTATTCATCTGCAGGAGCTCTGGAGCAGAACATTTAGGTACAGGCTTTTTTATTCCTTCTACCTTATTAGTGGTAAAGTACAGAACACAAACATAAATAAGATCCAAAAATCTCAGTTAAACACTCAGGCACTATGTTTCACAAGTGTTACTTTGGGTTCTTTTGAATTTGTTTTTTGTTTGTTGTCGCTGTTTTAAAATAAATTATCAACAGGCTAATTCCAGAGAAAATAAATTCCTTAAACTCAGCAAACATTGGTATATGGCTATTTTTAGAGGAAAATTAGGTGAAGAAAAAGTTATTTTAAATAAATAGTAAACTTCTCTTTAGCCAGAGGGGCTTAGAAACAAGTTTCCAAAAATTTATGATGAAAACAAAACTCTCACAGACCAAAAGGAAAAGGCTAGTGTAGGAGAAAGAAGAGACTGTCAAGCACATGGAAATCACACACTATTTATTGCTAATATTTTCTTCATACCTGTTACAGGAAAAGACAGCTGACCATTAGCTGTTACCTTCTGTCATAACTTCCTCATGAATTATTTCCCACTCCTCATGCGCTGACAAAATCACTCAATATGAATTTTGCACTACAAATAATAAAACTCCCTTTTAAATAAAACCCTCCTTTTACTTGCAAAGATAAAAAGCCTATATTTTTGTACAGCAGAAGAGGGTAAAGATTTTAATCAGAAACATGGGACCACTTCCAAAGAACAGACTGACAGAGACAGCCTGCCATCTCATTAAAAAAAAAAAAAATCTGGTTCACTAATTAACAAAAAAAGTCAGGGCTATTGTGGTCTCTTGGAGGAAAAGGAAACAGAAGGATTAATTTTTACAAAATATTTAATCTGAATTCCACACCACGGGCAGGAGGTTTCTACAGGCCTGTGCTCTGGCCTGAGCCTTCCTCCAGAGACAGCTCAAATTCATTCACACTAACTCGACATGTTAACCTAAATGAAAGGATCAGGCAAGCAGGTTCAAAGGGAAAGCCTGTGGTGCAAAATACATCCAAAAATGATCCCTGAGATGAGCTCAGCTGGTTAGAGGCTGGTGTTAATAACACCAAGTTTGTGGTTTCAATCCCCATATGGGCCATTTGCTCGAAGAGTTGGACTCGATGAACCTTGTGGGTCCCGTCCAACCCAGAATATTCTGTGAATCTGTGAAAGTGTGGAGGGCACCCAGAAGGGACAGAAGTGCTGGCAGCACTGCCTGCTACTGCCTATGTGAGAAATTAAATCCTGGTGGGGAAACAGCTGCTTCTGTGGGCCCAAATACACAATAATGACTTCAAGCAAGGAGGCCCCACTCCAATCTTCAAGGCCTTCTTGACCTGCCACACCAGGCAAGAGCCTGGCAGGAGCCTGCCTGTTCACCAGACAGGAGCCACTGCTAGGAACATCCTCCCACCCACCACCCAGCCCACCATGCCTCTTACAGGGACTAAACTCAGCTATAGGCATGTGCTGTGTCTTCTCTGACAATGCTCTGATGCCATGGTAACAAACCTGTTTATCTGTAAATGCTGAGACTGATGGGCTCAATCTGCCAAAAAAGCACCATATTCCTGTTGTGAAAACTGAGTTAAGTTAATCCATTTTAAAAGCAACTTGGACAAAGAAAAGGCGATGGACACATTTTTAGTTTTTAGCACTGAGCTGCCCAAGTAATACAGTTAGCAGCAAGAGGATGGAAGTGTCCTCCAGAAAGTGCATTTGTTAAAAGCCTCTGGCTATAGACCAAGTACTGAATTAATTTATGAATTAATGGCTTTCTGCTGCTTTGCTTTACCTTCTTGATCTGTAAAAAGATACCAGCCTAAAGAGGAAAGTACCATGTCATTACTGAAATGAAAACACTATGACAATTCTGCCTCTCAAACGAGACAAAAAGCCCCAAAGCACTCTTGGACTCCTGCACAGAGGCACCAGGCAACAGCATGTCCATTATTTATTCCCATCATCACTCAGAACAGGTATATGCTGCTATTGGAGGAAAAATAATGAACATTTCCATTAATTCCTACGGCTGCCCAGCCCTCTTCCAGGAGCACAGAGTTTCAAAATAAATACCTGCTTAATGATCAGCTACAAAAATGAACTCCCTGCATTTTGAGCTACCTCATAATGAAGAGGGAAAGCCCCTACCCTTCTCTCTGTAGAGCTTTGCTTCCAGCAGTCACCAGGAACATGGAACAGATCATTGTTAATAACAGGTGCCACAATGATCTATTTTTAAGTGGTGGAACAAGACACAGGCAGACCATGAGACAGGAAAGATTAAGAATAGGAGAAAATAAAAGCTGGAAGTATACAGCAAAAGGTTAAAAACATGAGCAAGAAAAGGAAAGTATCTTCAGAGTCTTCTATCACATCCTGTGTTGCAGCACCTGAGCAAAGTTGGAAATGTTTGCATAGTAGAGAGTGCAGAGGTTAGAAGATGTTATTATTTGCAAACCCTTTTGTTGGCTTTGATAGAAGAACTATGGGTTTGTGTTCAAAATTAAGAAAATCCAAGTGTACTTCATTAAAAGGTGCTCGCTCTGCATTCTCTTATGCTAACAATTAATAACTCTGACCTATGTCAATGCCAGATCTGGGGGCAGAAATGCTTTTGCTGTACCTCCCTGCCAAGTACATGCACCTGGGTGAATTTTCACTTTAAACCCATTTTATTCAATAACCAGAAATGGTAAATTACTAGAAAACATAAAAAAGAAAAAGAAAAATAAGCAGAACATAAAACTTCCACATTACAATCACTCCTGAGAAACACAGTGGGATTTATCAGCTCAAATAAACACACAGTGTTTTAGATACATCTCTCTGGGCAGATCTGCCATGTTACTGATGCAGCTTACCAGCTATGTTACAAGAAGACATCAACCCCCAAACTGGACAAGGGAGCAGCTAAAAACACTTACGAGCTACTGAGAAGTTATTTAAAGGCGATTCCCGCTGGTCAACATCCTGGGGCCGTTCCTTGTAGCCAATGAAGGTGCCATCATTCTTCAACAGAAAATACCGTGGCCTCCACGTTTTGATGTATTCTCCTGGCAAGAGAGGATGGGCAAAGGGAAACAACATCAGAAAACACCCCGAAATACTGACACACCAATAATTTCTGTTAATATTGGAACTATATGTCATCCTAACAGCAGCAGTTTTAAGAACATTCAGTTCAGTCTGATACAAACAGTGGAAAAATACAGGCACTGAGTCACATACCGATAGTGATGTTAGCCATAAAAATGGGACTTCATAAAAGGTAAACAGCTATGTTTTGTTCTTCCATCCACTTCAATTTCCATCCAAATTCTGCAACATCTGCCTTAAATGCATTTTAAATTTTAAAAAAATCAGAGCAGATGTCCTATGTATTATTTTTGCTATTGTCATTTTTCATACTGACAAGTGGAGAAATTTTTTTCATTTACATTTTGCAGCGCAAGTATTTTAAACAACAATGGGTAATTTACTAATTAGTCAACTGCTTTATCAAACCAACAGTCACTTTCAGACCATAAGAAGATAATTCTCTGCTTATGTTACATAACATCACTCACTTCTCTCACAACATCTCAAGCATGAAACACAAGATGATATATCACAATATGAAGGGGAAAACACTGGATGATGTATAGCCACCACAAAGTCGAAAACAAACATCCACTCTGAAAGATATGCCACCTTTCTTTGTCTGAGGAAACACCCATTGCTCACACCACACTACTGCTCATCCGAGTAACCTGCACAGGTGACTCTTGTGTGACTGCATTACAGCCGCGTTCAAAATATTCAGCAATAGAATAAGAAGAAAAGAGTTAATCAAAGCCTCAGTTATTTACTGGATTTATCAGAAGTCCCACTGATGGCTCCTCTGGACGACTGTTAGCATGCCTCAGTTTTTTGCTTATTGACGGATCATTGTTTTCTGAGGCAGTCTCGAGAAACTCAAATAGCTTTTCATGGCGCCAAGCTGCCCCTCTAGGTCCTACAAGGTCCTGCAGTAATGTGAGTCACAAAAATCTCATTCAAGGTGTCATTCTAAACACAGCACTGGCCACACTTTTCCTACTCTGCTTACCCCAATAACCGATTTAAAAATTTTAAAAGCAAATGGTCAACTACAAAGCACCCACAGCCACGCATCAACCATACCCTCCTCCCTTCTGTATGGTTTCTCTAGTTTGTGTAACACAGGGGAGAAGATGAGGGAGCACACTAGGAGCTGAACTCCTTTCCAGCCTGCCACAGCAGTATGATACCTGTGCATCCTGTAATGCTGCCCTGCAGTGGCTGGTGCCCTGTGCCCACAGGTTTACCTGCTGGCACACTCTTCAAACAGCCAAGAGCAGTGAGAGGAGAAAGCTCACCAGATTTATTGGCTCTGGCAACCTTGTCCTGTTCTCCTGTTCTCCCAGGCTTTACTCATACTCTCCTGCAGCTCAGCTTTCCTCTGCTGGTGATTCCTCTCCCAGTGAAATGCACTCTGCCCCAGGAACTCCCTTGCAGCTGCTTTGTCTCCTTCCTCTCCCCACAGACCTCCTCTCCGTCTGTGGTGCAGTTTCACCCTGCTTGGGCAGCAGCTGTGTCACTTCTCCGTTCACACTCACCCTTCTCCCTCCTGCACACACACACAAGCAGAAGCAACCCCGACACCCACACAACACAGAGGGTGTGCACAGCCCCCAGCAGCTGCTTTCACCTCTTTAGTCCTCACTGGGCTTTTCGTTTCCTAATCTAAAGCAAAAAACTCATTAGGAGGTACTGAACAGGTAGAGGGAGTCACACAGAGCCACCTTGGCAGGGGCCATGTCTGCAGAAAACATCCATCTGAACTGATGAAACAGGTATGGGGCAAGAAAGAGGAGAGGAAAAGGTGCACAAACCTTCTCTTTGTTTCTTTTAGAGATGGCTGTCACTGCTCTAAGTGTTACACCAACCTCTAAGGCATTTACGAAAGCATCATCATCACTCCAGGAATTTCAGAAGAACTCACCTGTCATGGTTTAACATTTATAGGCAAGGAGGTAAATGTAGAAGGTTTTGTTGTCATCATCTTTTTAATTCTGACCTTAATGAAATGCTGAAAACTTTCTGGGATCAGCAGAAGATTATGAAGCCTTTCACATTTAAATTATCAGTCCAACTCAGCCCAGATCAGTGAGATTACTCCAATCTCATTACAATTACACCACAGATGTGACTACAGGGATGAGAAGATACGTGGCACGCTCAGCCCAGCTCCTGACTAGAGGTTTGCCAGGTAAGCAGGTTGGGGAGGTGGCTGCCCAGACTATCAGGATGTTGGAACATGCTGTTACATACCTGACTCGTTGGCATTTTCTTCTCTTGCATAAAGCACACCAAGGAAACCTAATGACCACCACATACCCCTTATCATACCTGCACTTAGGACTAAATCCAGATTAGATGGGACAAAAAAATATCTGAACATGGGCAAGACTGAGAGTTTCTACTTCCCTTACTCCCTAATTCCTACATTATGCTACACATCTTCCCCTCTGGCATTTACAGAGGGGACATTAATTTTTTGCAGATTCTGAAATTATCTGGTTATTTGCAGTGAACTATACATAATTTTAAACAATTACACTGCACTGTCACAGGAGACTTTCTCTGAGATTAGATGCTTATGTTTGGCTCTCATACTTTCTTAGAGCTTTATCCCACTGATCTGGTTCTCTTTTAGAGACACATCCTCTAACAGGATTAATCACACAGTCTTTAAAAATGGTGCATTCCATACATATATAGCATCCTCCTCCACACTCACTGCTTCTGTGTGAAAAATCAAGGATTTCATTACCACCAGTCTTTCTGCAGGGATCATTCTACTTGGATCTTCCTTTAAGCATTGCTTTAGCTGGTTATGGTTCCTGATCCACCTTTTTAATTTGCAAGTAAGTAATATGATTTTATTTAAATTTTTTCCACATGTCTGGAGCTAAGGAATACTGTAATATGGCAATCCAACATATTATTGATTATTCTTCTTGCCAAGGAGAGTATGAGGCACAGTGCAGCATCTCTGGTACAAATTTTTGTTATATAACACACTGAGGTTGTACTTTTGCATCCTGCAAAAAAGTGGCAAGATACTGCCTGGTGTGTGACTTCCCAAAGAAATTATCTCCAAGTATAATTTTACATTCAAGTCTGAGCAAGCTATCATTCCTCTGCAGAAGCTCAGACACACAGATTCACCAACAGTCATCAAAAAGATGTACAAAGTACATATTCTTAAGAAAAAAGTTTTTATTTTTATGGTTAGCTGAAAGACTATAAACTGTCTACAGCCCACGAGGACCACATCAAAAGGTGACAACAAATCTGAGTACTGGAAGCAGAAAAGGAGTTTGTCAATACAGACAAAAAAAAATAATTATGTGGAACTGCTGGGACAAAGCTGTCTGAAAAACATCAACACCTTTTCCTTCCTCCGATATACTCAGCAAGCTGTCATGCCTCAAGAGTGAACTGAGCTGTTTCAATTTTTGCCCTGTGTTCTTTGTTCCTGTTGCGGTTTTGTTTTTAAGAATCACAAGAAGAAGTTACTTGAAGTCACCAATATTAGCAGTTGTATAGTCACACTAGAAAGAATCGTACTGAGTACAGTAAATGCAAGCATGTGTGGCAAATTCTATCAGACAACACTAAAAAAAAAATAATGATCCACCATGGAAAAGTGAACAATTTACAAAGCAAAACATTTTTTCCTCTGTGATTCATTGCTTGTGTAATGCCCTGGCAGAGCCTTCTTTGTTTTCAGTAACAGAATGCTAACACTGCAGAGACAGGAAAGCAAAAGCATGGGTTATAAATCCTACATATAAAATCCTGGAACCAAACAGACTCCTCTGTAGCTTGCTAGCTTTATTATTTAAAATCTTTATGTACCATTCTGTTTACTCCAAGCAATTTCCAAATTGCAAAGATTCCCAAGCTGTATATATCTGGAAACATACACAAAGATTGTTATAGACTGATTTCCCTTTATTGCCTTGTGTCTGCCCCCACACACTGCACATTAAAATACTTAACACACACTCAGAATGTAAATCCATCTCATGCCAGAAAAGCTTTTTCGCTGTAACACATACTGCAAAGCACACTTATGCCTGAATATTTCAGAAAAAGTTAAACACAAAACTCCTTTGGTTCATGAAAAGTTAATTCTACTGAGGATTTACAATAATGCAGGGTTAGATGATTTTCCTCTCCTCCCCACAACAGTATCTCACCGAATCTGGAGCTGTCTACCACTGATAGAGTGTCTAACATCAGAAACAGCTGCCACTCCCTGGGAAGCTCACGGGGTAAGTGGAGAATAATGAGCAGCAAGCACCAGCAGAACAAAAGAAAATCCATCTTTATTTACCAACTGCTGCATGCTTGTTGCTGCATCAAGCTCACTCAAAGCCAACACCACACCCTTTAATTCAGAACAGACTATATTTAAGAAGCCTCTGCTTTTTTTTTTTTTTAATCAACTCATACATACCAATGGTTTGAAAAAAAAAATCATTACGTTAACCAAGTCAGCATCCAATGCTACCCTTGATACTTACAAAAGCACCCGACCATTAACTTTCTTATGGCCCAAAATAACCAAGTAACAAGCCCAGGAGCACTGACCGAAAACAGTCTCAGTTATATGAAACGCAGTCAAGTGGCTACCACAAATCTACCAATAAATAATGCATTAAACTTTCTGCTCTGAGCTTCAGAAGTAGCACCTTTAATTGCATTTAAGCGTAACACTCAAAAAAATTAGAGCTTTTGAGTTATGCAAGCCTTCTCTACATTCCCACACGCTCTGATGATGTAGGGCACTCCCTGCCTGCACAGCCCCAGTTCCTGTCCGAGGGAACATGAAAGTTATGCCAATCGCAGCGCTAATGTGGCACCCATCAAAGGCGCAGTGACTCATTTCTGAGCCTCAATGGCCACGAGAAGTGGTCTGCATCCTGTCGGCCTAATAAGGGCTCCGAAAACAGATGCCAATTTCCTTAAAGACTCGAAGCTTTCAGGAGCTGCCATCTCGGTCGTGCTGAGGAGTGGGATGGGAATTTACAGTTAGTTCTTACTGCTTGAGTAAAATTGAGTAAGTGTCCACTCACTTCAAAACCAGCTGAAATCAAAACAGATTTGGAAAAAGAAGACAGGGTTTGAAAACTTGCCTTTGCGTTTCTAAAGCACTCAGAAGCAAACTCTTTCCAAGTGCAGGGAGCTAATTCTGGATCTTAACGACCTGACACCAAACAATTAAGTCTAGGGTGACCCGAATGAAAACTCTCAGCTCAAGTATGTTTTGTTTTTTATAAAAATAGCTGCACAGACACCCACCAAGCTGGTGCACCGCTCTTCCCTCCCCTCAGCAAACTGTCAGAACAAGATATTTAAACACAGTAAATTTTCGGTAGCTTGGGGAAATCAAAAAGAAA
>WEIU01009825.1:159962-191990 GCA_013389925.1 Aegithalos caudatus | reverse complement strand
GTGCGCGGCCAAGCCTGCACAGCCCGGCCACCACGCCGGGCCGGCGCTGCACAGCTCAGCTCCTCCGTGCCCGCCACGGCCCTGCCGTGGGCTCCCACAGCCCTGTGCGCTGATCCGGGGCACCACAAATGGGTTCCCCGCTTTCTTCCCCCGCGGGCAGTGGGGTGCACGGCCGTGACTGACGTGACTGCCAACAGGTTCGGGAGAAGCGCCGCCTCCTCCTCAGTGGTTTCAGCTTTTCTAAAGCTCCTGTCGTTTCTCAAGCTCGGGGAGAGTTGCAATACAGGGCACCTGCTTCATTACCATATCTTGGGGGAATAGGGAGGGAGGAGGTGGGCGCCGGAGGTGGGGCGAAGGCTGACGGATGAGCCGTCTGGCCTGTGAGTGACAAAGGGAGCTGTGAGAGGACAAGTCCTGGTCACCTGGCACCCCACATCTGTGAATTAACTTCAGAAAGCAGCACATGGCCCTGGCTTAGGGCTTCCCACAAAGCTGTATAGAAAAGTGAACGCACTGGAAGCTGCCCCTCTCTTTAGTTACACAACAGCGCAGGTGGGAAACACCGAAGGAAGGCGAGGGGTGCTCTGATTCACAAAGCTGGCCATGGGAGAGATGCGAAGCCAGATTACAGAGAAAGAAAACCAGATTCTCACCAAATACTTTCTCTGTGCAGGGGATGGACAACTACCACATTCCCAGATTCTATCTCTGCCAAAGGGTTTGAGATCATCAGCCAACAACACCACTGCAGAAGATGACACCTCTGTATTTTTTACTACTATTCTTCAACTGTATAGTTATGTAAAACTGAAACGTGGAGGTTTATATTTTTCTTTTTTTTTTTTTTTTGCTGAATTTCAGTTTAGAAGGTCAAAAATGTTGCCATATTGCTTACAGCAATCAATTTAAGCAATACCAGATATTCCCAAAGGAGCAAAAGAGAATTAATCAGCATGTAAAAAACTCCTTACTCCTACCTTTGGCACAGCTTAGTCAGGCTAGTCCTAACCTACAGCTGTCTCCAGTGGGAGAAGATGTAAATGAAATTTCATTAAAAACAGCAGTTTTAAGGATACCTACATAAATTACAGGAAAACATGAAGTGATTTCTTAAACCATACTGAAAACAATCTCAGAGTGAATTGCATCTTTCTGACCTCATGGTGGGAACAAAAGGACTTAAAACTACCACGAGGTGTCCAACAGGATTAGAGAAATCTTTTCTGCAATAAACTTGCAAGTACCTACAGGATTTTAACAAAATAAAACATTCCTGTAACAGAAAGTGGTGGTGTGTATTTCTCTGCTTCTGACAGGTGCCCAACTCTCTCCCATTTTTATAAATAAATAAAAATGACAGAGGAGGTGTCAGATCCACTGAACTGAATTAAGCATACTTAGAACAATTATTTCTCCCCAAGTAATTTTTACCTTGACACTATGATGGAAAATAGCACAAGCAGCTAACAAGGCACTTAAGCTAATAAGCCTCTGCAAGTTTTTAAATATCTTCCCTTAGAGGAAGGACGTAGCTACAACTATTCCTCAAGCTCAATCTGAATTTCTGCAAATCGCACTCTTAAATACACCCCATGTACTTATAACAGTGTGACAGTCCTCCAAAGATTTTAGGTCTACTACAAAGACAAAGAAAAATAAAAATTAAACCAGAAACAGCAAACACACCACACCCTGGTGTATTTGAACAAGGATGGGCTTTTCTAGACATCATCTGAAAGTTGATTCAATTATTTCACCTTTTCACCTAAGAATCCTTAGGCATGACTCTTGTGCTTATCTGAACATGCCTGATTTGAATATCACAAACCCAGTTTTGTTCTTCAGTAAATCCCATCTAGAGACTGGCAGAGTGTCTGAGGGGACAAAGCAAAAAACACACACCAAAGCTCTTCCAGAACAAATTAAGTCTGGAATCACAATTTTTTTAACTTGCATTCCTCAAGCGACCTAAACATAGAGGATGTTCAGGAAAAGCATCATTAATTGATTAAAAAATTATTTTAGGTCCCTTCCCTCACTCTGCCCCATTAAAAAAAGATTAGGTGAGAAAAAGACTGGGGCAAGAGTGATTTTTATGATGCATTTATTTGCTTTACTAACATTAAACCTGGGGAAGTGCCCAGCAGAGGTTCCTCATTAAAATCCCAAAGTTGGTGAGGCTGAGAGATTGACCTTGGGGGGGTGGGCCCCTATGGGAAAGCAGGAGCAAGGGAGGGAAAAAGCCAGACACAGCCATGAAGAAAACATCCACATTGAGGATGTTTTCATCCACCACTCCTTGAGTCCCTGGCTTGTTCTTCTTGGCTCCCATTACCACATCATTGTGTCATTCACAAAGTGACTCAAAACCCCAGGAACTGTAAAGAAATGAAGAAAAAAAAGGCTAAAGGACATGAGGGGAGATTTATGGAAACAGCAGCATTTCTAAAATAGATATGAACCAACTTCAGAGGCAGTTTGAAGAGGGGAAAAAAAAAGCTCTCTTTGTAACAACTAAGCTGCATAACATGGATTTTAATAAACAAGCAATTTCTTACTGGAGAGTAAGAAATTAACACATTGTATTGTTATCCTTTAGCTTCTGGGTTTGAGTCCTAATTTTCAACACAAATGCACAGAGTTGTTTTCGGTCACTTACAATAAAAGCTCTACCAGTAATTGTGTGATCATGCTGTGCATCAGGAAATTTCTTAGAAGTGCCAAGAAAATAAAATCAATGTAGAATTTTAAACACTTTTAAACAAACTGATAAATATTTCATAGAAAGATGAATGAAAGCTAAGTTAAGCAAACATTTCAATGGAAAAAATAAGAAGCAACATTAAAAGAGAGGTGGTGTCTTTATAGGGCTGGGGCTAGTTTGGATTTCCCTTCTTCATTTTGTCACTAGCAAGTCTATGATATCCTCGAGGAGCACAAGGAGACCATGTTAGTTCTAATAAAAAGTTTCATTTATCTTGAGGTATTTAATGGCCATCAATGGAAAAATTAGGAGCAATTCCCAGAAAGCAAGTCCTAATATTTGTTATCATGGCAACCTCATGGTTACGCCTCCAAATTTAGTATTTCACAGATCAGTTTTACTGAGTCACTACCCCAAACTCAGCAATGAAAATCTCCTCCAGATAACAGGAGTGCTGTCTCATTTCGGAGGAATTTTGCAAAGTAATTTAACTACATGCTGAGAATTTATTAAAGCAACTTCACCACTGAGTAGCATAAGAGCAGAACAGCTACCACAGACCTGGTGCTAAGCTTAGCCGAGTAACACAGGCATAAGAAACTCTGCCAAGGATTTCTGTGCCTTGGACTAAGGTGTGTCATCACTGTAAAGCAGAGCACAATCCACATGCTGCCTTAAGCTCAGTCAGACACACTGTTACAACTCATTTATTTTTGTAATAGACAGTAAAAATGTTGATATATCATAATATAATCAAACAGCAAAATTCCTGCTGGATTTCAGTGGTAGCACGATTTAGCCCTGTGGCATTGAAACATCTCTAAAATACAACTAAAAGCACACACATATAATCACCACTATTTTTTAACCCCAAAGTTATCTATTATACTAAGCTCATTATACATCTCCATACCAGCTCCAGGAGAGATGCATTTAGGTCACATGAAGATCTCTATCTTACACAAAGGACAAATGAAATAAAGACCAATCTGAAAAAAGACACAATAAAGAACCACCTACCTTGACACTGCTACCATAAATTAATTTCCTTGTTGCCAACAGCATCTTGCTACACTAAAGTCACTTGTCATTTTAAAAATACTGTAAAAATGAACAGTATATTCCACACAGAAGTGGGAAGCAGATGGACACACAAGATGGGACCTTGAATTACAGTTTCCAGTCTGTGGTGACTCATACTTTTGTTTTGGGAAGACATGGCAAAAATTCCAATCTTTTCTATTCAAACTGCTCCTATAAGCAGTGAAAAAACAAAGATCACCCCCAGCCTGCCCTGAACTCACACCAGTTTCTGTGGGCATCAAATTTGGCACTTGCCTCACTGGATCTTCTGAGGTCAGGGACTGCTGCATCAGCCCCACCTTTCCTCCACACCTGGTTTTCCAAGCACAGCACAGCACACAGCTACTCCTCACCACACACATTTCTTCATCCACTCGAATCCTGAAAGCCCCATTCCGTAACTAAGCACAGTCCACTCTCTGTAGTTCCATCTTCCTGCTCTCACTAGGATAGCCCCAAAGAACAGAAGCAAAACAAACTCCAAAACACATCCCTTGCCTAACTGCGTTACAGCTACCCAGCAGGTGTAGAAATTGCAACAACTACAACAGCTCTCCAGGAAAGTCATATTGCCACACTTTGAGAACACCAGAAAACCATAAATAAAGCTCTGAATTCATATGACAACTTTTTGTTTTTTCTTGGTTTGTTGTTCTTTTTTTTAAAGGAGAAAAAGCCCTACAGGTCACATGGGGTAACATTCCTGAAGGCCATCTGGGGCTATGCTCATGCCTCAGGGACTTCTGGCAAGGAAGGTTACAGACACACCTACAGAAAAGCCTGCATACAAGCACTGCTCATGCTTAGCACACCCTCTGTTCTACAGCATTTCCTGCCACTGGTCGCTGAGCTGATGTTTCCAGCTCAGGTGGCAGCTGCTGGGGGCTCCTCTGCTGCTCCAGGGGTCAAACCAAGCGAGGCCACCCTGCAAACCCTGCTGCTCCCAGTAAGGTGGGAGGGGAGCAGGAGGAGAAAAAGGTGGGAGGGGGGGAATAGAGGCACCTTTGGGAGGCAGAAAACTGTGCTAGACATGAGTTCAGATGGGGCTACAATTCTGGGTGAAATAGCTACATCAGAGCAGTGTTGACAGAGGGACAAGCTGGGTCTCTGCTGGGCAGAAGGGAAGGTGCTGACTGGGCTAAGAGCACAGGCAGGGCAGGGAGAGGCCCCAGCCTGATCCCCACCCCAGGCTTTGCCAGCTGTGGCCATCACCAGTCTTCTCCTGCTCCTGTCCCAGCACCAATGCAGGCAGCTGGAAGCACAGGTTGTTCCCAGTGCATGGGGAGAGTATGCTCCCCACTCAGTAACTCATTCTTGACACACAGCCAAACCCAGCAAGTTGAAATATCAAAGCTGTATCCTTTAGATACACAGAGACACGTAGGTATGTTCCACAGAGCTAACGTGGAGCCTGGCTGTGAGCACAGCATCACTGCACTGACCCTGCTCCTTCACAAGCACAGCCAACACAGGAAGATCTTCCCATGTCATACTGACCACCAAGACTGTACCACCCTCTCCTCTGGGGAATCTATATGGTTTAGATTATTCCCATATTAATACTTTTGCACATTTATTTCCCCATCCCCTGTGAGAAAACCTTTTTAACTTCAGGACTACAGCCTGAGTATCAAACTGAGAGACAAAAATGTTTCCAAAAAGCAGTCACTGAACACTTGCAATTTTCATTTATCCACCGCACACGAAATGAACCTTGGTTGTGGGCAGACTTATTGCAAATTATGGTTTTCTACATGAAGACACATTTGGCTATAGAACTTGGACAGTACAGGTAACACCCTCTTCTTAAAAAAATTAAAAAAAATAGAGAGAGAACAAAGGACCCAAATGAAAATTACTGTTCTAGTATTATATTTGGTGGTAAAACTATAGCTCAGCTACAAGATTAACTAAGCACAAGTCCACTACTGGATCACTATCACTGGTTTGAGAGAATGTTTTTCTATATTTTTCTTCCCCTCATCAGAGAACCAAATTTCCTAATGTGATCATTTTCCCATTTCTAAGCAATGAAGAGGACATTTAGTTATTTAATCACAAGTGCAGTACAAGATGAAAATGGTTTCAAAAAATTAATCCTTTATGATAAAGTTTCCCAGTGAACATGAAATCAACAGGTTCCAAATTTCAGGTATAAAATCTGATTGAAATTGCTGCTCTGCAAAAACTATCACACGCTCCTGCCTGTCCTTACTGAAAATGCAATCTAAATTGCTACTTCCATAAAGAAATATATCCAGTATTAACAGGATTCTATGAAAAATTACTGATGGCCTGCACGGATTGTTGTACTTAACCCAAAGGTAAAATTTACAGGAATTTATCATACAGAAATCAACTGCTCTGAAGATATACATACAAGCAGGTTCTTGTTTCATGCTGCAGTTGGAATTTCTACCAAATTTTGGGTAGTGGCAATTAAACAGATTCATTTGCAGACCTCTGTTCTCTGTACCTAATTCATAATAGCACACAGGATGGAGAGAACGGTGGTTATGGCATTTCATCAGGTATGCCTCCATGTCTTACGCTTCAAAAAGGAAACTGTAAACAGTAAGCTGGAAAAAGGATGATGTTTAAAAAGCAAAAAAGACAGGGGTGAGGGAAATAAAAGGAATTTTTTTAAAATGGAATTTAGGATTACAAACATGAGTGTCTTTTAGAAAGAGACCCATCCTTATTCCCCCTTTCTTTGTACTGAAGTTTCATAACATTCTTTTCAAGTTACCAATTTTGAGAAAATCACTGGATAAACACTTGTGTTAACCCAGCTACATGGCTCAGTGCCAAATGTAATGCCAAACTTCCCAGTTGCAAAACGAGCTGTTTTTACACACCAAAGTAACCACGCAGCAGGCCTGCCGAGCCTGAAGACAGCTGACAGAGATGACTGTTGCTGTCCCCCCATTGCACCGACATCCATCCAAATACCAACATCTGCTGTGCTACAATTTACTTTTTACACAACATTTAGCAAAACAGTGCCTCTGACTGCAACATCATTAAGGAAGTAACAACAAATAAATCGCAAAGTCCCATCAGACAATTGTAAAATTAAAGCATAGTTTGCCTTGTATACACTGAGCTTTAGTTCAGATGTGTCGGACTTCAGAAATAATAAGCATTAGAAAGTGTTTTCTTTTATAAAACACACAACACAAATTTCTGTAAACCATGACAAGTGTAATCCATCATTACAGTGTAAATTACAGTTTTGAGGGTATTGACTTGACTCAATTGGCAGAGAAGCAGATGCCTGTGAGGCAGCACGGCCTGCCCAGGACCATCGCAGCAGCCCAGACTCCTAACAGGATTACTCCGTGCCTGGGAGTGTAAGCTCTAAATTCGGGGCCCACTCCTTTTCCAAAGACATTTGTGCTTGCAAAGTAAGGAATTAACATTCCTAGAAACTCAAGTGCTTTAGAAGCAGGACTGAGCATGGGGGCCAAGGCAATCGCACACCACCATACAGAGGGGCAGTGGGCTCCGGGACTGAGCCCTAATACAAATTCACAGTGTGCAGGTTCAAACCAGGATTTTGGCTCCTGGGTGCAAGCCAGGCCTGGTGAGTGGTTCCACTGTAGTGCCCAACACTGTTCACACCACAGAAGACCCTACATTATCAGTGTCCTCCAATCAGTTGTCCTTCACACCTGAATCACTCAGGGTGCAAGTCAAAATGGGGCTGCACTGCCACTCTGACAATGCCACACAGCTCAGGCTTTTACTGGCACACAGGCAAAAGAGGAGGAAGAACAAAGAATTTTAATCTTTAAAATTGTCATCAATCTTCAAAACCAATTCTTTCTCCCTTCTGTCCTGCAGCAAGTCTATGAATGTTAAAAAAAACCAAAACAAAACAAAACAAAAAAAACAACTCACTGTCTTTTGAAAAGCAGACACTGAAATGAAAATTTTAATGAAAAAGCAACTTGAATTTTATTAGGCATCAATTAAAGGGTCTTCCCTCAATCTTTCTGCTCCACATCACCCTCTTAACATCTTTAATAAAAAATGCTTGAGTTATAAAAAGCAACATTTTTTGTCAGAACAATAAGTCCCCCTACATCTCCAGACAACATTTCTGTCAGGAACAACATACCCAATACTCAGCTCAAGATACAAGAACTTGGCAGGCTTTATTTCAAAGCAGTTTCACCAAAACAATACTGTTTCCCTTAAATCTCTATCAGCTTAATAGTGGAAGACAATAATATTTCAGATAACATAGCAAGCATTTTGGTAAATTCAGTGGACATTCTTTATCCAATCCAAAAATAGCCAGTGTCCACAGCCAGATTAACAGATGCTACTTCACCTTAATTCATACTAAAGGCAAGGGGTTAAGGCTTAAATACATCTGGGGGTTTTGGCCAGTGTTGATCTGTGTTAGACTATGCATATATGCACACACACACAAATATATATATATATATATATATATATGCCCATTGTGGGACATAAGAGAAGCCACGCAAAGCACAGCCTGTGCCCAGATCCTCTCCCAGGCAGGGTTTTAGAGGACAGACTCCTCTGTGCTAGCTACTATGTGTTTGCACAACACAAGTCAAAGTCCAATTGGAAATTATCTGAAGGGTTGCTCCTGTGCAAACTTTAAGTTCTGAACCTCTGAGTTCAGAACTGAAACACTATTTGTTTGTCCATTTATCCCCTGGCACGGTTGGCTTTTTGTCAGACAGATGTATGCCACATGCAAGTCATTTCCCAACCTCTCTGCTCCACCTCCCTCCACACACTCTGCACACACTCTGACCCCTCAGCAAATGTTGTAAGAGAGGAGGAAGTGTTTCTGACAGTTTGCATACTCTTCACAACAACTTTATGCCAGAGTATAAATGTTTTCTCCTGCCCTCCAACCCTACTTGTAAGGAAACAAAGCAAAACAAACACCACTTCCCAAACAAGTGAATGCCCTAAACCTAGCAGCAGGAAAGGAAAGGGGAGGGAAGGGGTGGAGAGGAAAGGACAGAGAGGATGGATTACACTGAAGTTATTTTTGTCCCGTTCAAGTGGATGGGCAGAGAAGCTAAAAATAGAATTTATCAAGGCAGGTGAACAAGAAAGATGACATGAGTCCCATGTTCCAAGGAGCAAGCAATAAATGAAGTATGCTTCTACCTCCTGGTCCAAAAAGCTTCCAAAACCAAACTCATTTGCATGAGCAAGACTCAATTGAACAAATACTCAACTCAGCACCTCCTTCCCTTCATGTCACAATGTACATATTAAACAGATAGGTTTCCTGTCTCTTACCTGTTTGTACTATGTATAAACAATACTATAAAATCCACACTAAAATGGAAAGAGTTTCACTCTGTGGTGACTCTGAACAGAAATTCTTTAGAAGAAAGTATGCTTGCATGTACAGCTGGGTAATAAAGCTTTGCTTGAAATCAAACATTAAGGAATGTTATGTTGTCAGTGGCAACACAAAGGATGTGGTTTCTATGAAATTTAACCAGTTATGTCAGGGACAATTGCTTTCTTCTGGTCACACTCCAGTCCAGGGTTTGCTCAGAGTAATTGCTAGAGTAGGCTGGATTTCACAAGTGAAAAACCATTCATACATATTTTTAACTCCTTCCAGGGTGTGAGTTAGTCTGTGAGATGTCCTGCATGGCTGGTGCCAGAAGCACACACTCCTTTCAGTAACTGTGAGCAGGCCAGGCTGGAATACAGACAGCAAGACTCTCACCCAGACTCAGGCTCTCAGAGCCTGCAGCCAAGGACCCAAAAACTCACACTCAGAAGGATGTCAGGGGCTTTCCCTGTCGGCACACAGAAGTGAGCAAGGAAACCTTCAGAGGGAAGACACGGTACCAGTCAAGCCATGACTTCAGTGGAAGCCACGTTCACGTCAGTGCCATAATCTACCACTGGGCTCAAAGAACAGAAAGCTTTTATGTGGAACATTTCCCTTCATCCATCTGTGCTCCCAGTTACCACAATATCCAAGAGCCCCACAGCTTGAGCTGCATTTGTCCTCACAACATCCCCATGAAGTAAGGAAGTGCTGTTATCACCACTTTACAGATAGGGAACTGGGGCACAGAGAGAGAAAAATAACCTTGTCCGAGGTGATTGTATAAGGAGGAAGTTTGTGGCAGGGCAGGGGAAGACTGGCTTTGATTCTCAGTTCCAGCAGGGTACCCTCATGCACCAGACACCTCTTCAGCTCCCAGATGCTCTGCCTTCAATTTGACTGACCTACCAAGCTCCCCATGGCATCAAGGAATGGGTAATGAATGTACCTTTTAGCAGCAGCATTTCCAGCCCAAGACAAATGGAAGAGGATACCACATATAAGGGCTGTTTTTATTCAGAAGTCCAAACCTGAACAAGGAAAACAATTTCCAAAATAACCACCACTATCCTGGTATTGTGGGAAAAGGAAGGAAGACGTATCAAGTTTTCAAAGCAGAAAATTAAAAACATCCACGGCAGATCCTAAGTATAATTTTAAAATAATTAGTGAAAGTTTAACAGGAAGCTGGTATTAAACATGCATCCTTCAAGAATCTCCCTGTTCTAGAGAGTTTAGGTTATACAACAATAAGAAATATAAAAAAAAAAAAAAGTCCCTTACAGCTGTCTCATTTCATACACAGATCCAAACACAGGTCTAATGTAGTTTCATACGGAGACCCTGGCTCCAGACTTCACACAACAATATTGTCTCAGATAAAACAAATTCCAGAGGCTGCACACTGCTTTCCCATTCCTGGCTGAGCCAGGCTTCAACCCTGCCCTCAAAGGCTCTCTTTTCTAAGTGAAACAGCACATCAGGTCCAAAATTTCCTCTGTCCATTGGGACTCTAGTTGCAACCATCCAGAGAACCTGTTATGAAATAATCTACAACTTAAGGGCAGCCATAAAGCAGCATTTTTAGTCAAAGTTTGAGGTGACCATTACCCTGGAACAAAGAGCAGAGATCCATCCCACTATGGGTTGGATCCCACTAGGCTTATTGAATCTGACTCCAAAAGATGACTGCTCATCTCAATGGCCAAAAAATGACAAGACTGCTACTAAACCATCATGAATAGGCTTTGATGAATGACACAGTCACTACTGATTGGGTCAAAGGAAGAAATGTGAGTTGGTGGTAGCTGAGGACACCAGATCAGCCATGATGAACTTCCAGGTCACTTCTGCTATCCATGAAATATTCTGTCAATTGCTACTGATAAGCTGGACCTCATGGCCCAGGCCTTGACTTCTACAACAGGCTGTAGCTGTAAACTCCAGCCACCAGCAACAAAACGTGCATCTAAAGCACACCTCCATCTGCCACAGAGTCTGAAGGAGCTGCAGCCAACCTTTGCCAGAGTCTGAAGGAGCTGCAGCCAACCGGCTTCTCCTGAAGGCAGCACCATCAGGCTAATTCAACTTCTATCAGTGACAAAGTAGAAGCCCTGCTTGAAGGTGACCAGAAAGAACAGAGCTAATTCCACCACACATCCTGCTCCCACCAAATTTCTCCTGTTCCTTTTATACCAGAACTATAAAAAAGTGAAGGAGAAAGGCTGGGATGAGGTTAGAAACATTTCCACTTTCTAACAGCAAGCCTCAAAGCAACAAGAGCCAAATAAACAAATGAAAGCAAAACTTCCAGCAGCTTCACAGCTACATAGCCATCTTAGTAAACAAGAAGTGACTTTTGGGTTCAGATCCAGAACACTTACAAAAAGTAGTAAATAAGGAACATTTGTTTATTATTCCAAGTTCTGAAACTTTCCCTTGAAAAATCCCAACTTCTGTATTTGAAGAGACCAGCCAACACTGAAAAATGAAAAAGGCCTGTTGACAACTAAGGAACTGCTATTTATTTTCTGTTTGATGGCCATCACAAGGAATATGAAAAATAAAGCCAAACACATCTAAAAATGGGGTTGTTATTCTCTTTCAAAATCAAGGTGGGTTTTGCATGAGATTCCAAATATCCCAGGATTAAACTGGTCAAGAATCACAGAATATGTTAAAAAGAGCCACGATCTAGTCTGATTACCCTTCCCAAAGTGGGGCCATTCAAAATGCTGTAAGAGAATTCCTAACACTCATATTCAGTGTTAAAATTCAAATTCAGAATTAAAAAATATACAAACACAAGAAATGGAGCAAATGTAATTTTACCAAACTGCAATTTTCAAATCAAATTTGAGGAGTAAAATCCTCAAGCCTGCTTGGCCATGTGCCCTCATTTTATCTCTTTACCCCCAGTAACTGGTCTGAACATTTTAAGAATCAACCGAGAGTTGAGTATCAATGAATCCACTGTTCCTCCATGGTTTATTTCACCACATGAATGATGAGAGAAAAAGCACAGGATTGTACATGGTCACAAAGGTATGCATGGCCCCTGAAGCATGAACATATATCTACAACCACACATCCTGTTGTGTGTCATTCCCTTTCTAAAATAATGCCTGAAAAGAGGAAAGTCTCCAGAAACATGAGGTTTTGCCATAAGCACACCCATTCTATTCACAGCAATAAACAAACCTACCCGAGAAACCAACAAGAGCTGTCGTGAAGTAGCCTGTTCCTAGTAGCCTGGAGCAGCTCCTGAGAAGAAAGCTTTCCTCTGGCCATAGGAAAGGTTTCTTAAAATGTGAAGAGAAGTTAATATATGTTAATTTTCTGCATAATCCTACCAGTAACATGTCACAGGATTAATAAAAAAACAAACCCAAACCCGAACCCTTAGAAGTGCATGAAACTTATTACAGTGTATCTGAATTTTCCCCCTATTTTAGATGCAGCTTTTCTGTAACATAATGATTTGTGTTACAGCAGTACACAGCAGCTTCAGATTCACATCTGGATCTGAGCCACCTGCTGTACACATGGAACAATGAGAAAGTCCCTGTTCTGCAGAGTTCACTGTCACAGGACAGGGACAATGGAAAGCCAGACAGACACACACAAAAAGGAGGACCGACACTGGGCATCGCTGGGAACAGCAGTCTCAGTACACACACATTACAAGTTCATTGGGGCCTTTTATAACCAACACAAGGAGCCAGAGCTTTTGAAGAGGATAATAAAGCAGCACTGCAGCTGTTTACAGGGACCATTTCCCAAGTGTGAAAGGGTAGCACAAGAGAAAGCATGTAAGTGCTTGCTTGCCTCTACGTTGTAGTCACAGTATAGACACATGCTAGGCTAACGGGAGGCAGAAGTTAACATCTTAATAGCAAATTAGAGATGGTAAAAATAGGTATGAAAAGCAAAAGCAGCTGGTTTTGTAGCTCAATGCAACAGAGGAACTAGTGGTAGGGACAAAGCAGCAGCCTAAAGAACGAGCTCTGCCCTGTTCAGAGCAGCACTCTGAATGGGACACGGTTACATGCCAAGCATACAAAAATGCAAGATGATGCAAACCTTAGAAAAGTATATTGCCCCCCTCCATGTTTTGCTTTTGTTTTCCATTTGCATGAATAATAGTATAGTATAGTCCAACAACTACAGAAACTTTGAAAAAAATCAACTTTGAAGATTAAAAAAGTCTCTGCAGCTGACCTGCTTAGAGCTGCTGCAGAGCTGAGACAAGTCACTGTTTTTCAGAAAGAAATCTGGCCACCTGCTGCTCTAAGCAGAGAAGGCAGGATACATGTAAAATCATGCTTTATCTGAAATTACAACTGGTATTACCCAGGAAACACACACTAGACTGGGAAAAATATGCATCAATTCCAAATGGTGCAGTGCACTGAACTGAACTGTACATGGCTGGCTAGCAGTCTTCACTCTGTGCTCATCTTAAAATCATTTTATATTATTCCCAATGAACAATCTTCTACAGACAGTTTAGACCTGTGACTTTTGTTCAAGTCAGAGAGTAGGTATTGGTAAGACTGGGGCATCACAAAACCTCAGGCATTAACAAAAAGAAAGTTACATGAGTTATTACGGAAGGATGAAACACCTACAGAACAAGAAGTTCCTCCTGCAGCAAGAACAGCACATTCTAACCCAATAAAAGCAATCACCAAGTCTAGTCACAGAGCACACGAGAAATCAGATCAGTCTATGCCAATTACAAGGTTTAAGTTTTAAGCAACTGCTCTTAATGCAGCTGAGCCACCATGGCTGAAGGGAAGACACTGCTCCATTGCATGTCTTTAACAGGGCTCGTCCCACTGTGTTCAAAATGTGAGGTCACGTTTGGCTGCCACATCTTTGCAACCCCACTGCATAAAGGGTGAGAATTAACCCAGCTTGTAAAAGCAACAGTCTGGAGGAAAAATGCCTCATTTTACCTGAATGTGCTGAATCTGGCAAGAGCTGACAGCCAGGGAACACACAGAACCCTTTAAAAATACACAGCATCATTTATTACACTGGGACAGTACTTTGTGTTGCACAATCCAAGCTTTTGTTTCAAGCAAGAAAATGTTTTCTAAATATTTTGTCACCATGACAGTCTAGCCTTGGACTCTAATTCTGCCCTTGGTTACTCCAGAAAACCCCTGTGAAGTCAACTGTGTTGCACAGCTCGTCACTGCATCCCAGGCTGCCGGGAAGGCTCACCTGGCAGTGCAGCCACCAGCGTCCTCTTGGGCCTGTGTGCTCTGCACAGCTCTTTCAGCCTGCCACAAACTAAGATCTGTGTCAAGAAACAACATCATATGTAAGAGGAAGAGAGGCTTGCAACTATGAAGCACCAAACATCTTCCCAGTAAGTTCAGTTTAGTCAAGACAAAACCTACTCCCTAGACAGCAGAATGAAAAATTTTAAACATGGAGAGAAAATGAGGCATAGAAAAACACCCCAACTTCAAAGGCCCCGTTCCAAGTAAAAACATGTCTTTCAGGGACATTAATTTGGAAACTAAATCTGAGCAGATACAGCCCAAGTCCACAGCACAGCCCCAAGAAGAGCAGTGGAGCATTTCCGTATGACTCAGGAAGCCCGGCAAACACTTCTGCAGAACGAGATCAACAGGGTGTTTATATACAGCAGCAGCGTCATGTGGACGGGCGGTTCAGTTTGTGAAATGAATGTTTGCATTGTCATTAAAAAAAAAAAACAACAAAACACCAAACCAAAAAACACCCTGTATTCCCCACTTACAAGCTTCCAACATAAAAACATAGCAGGAGAAGGAAGTACTTCAGCAGCCAAAATTTACAAATTCTTACCATAACTTTGGCACAGTAAACTTCTCCAGTGTCACAAAGGCCTATTCTTCAGGGGGCTTGGTTGCCTTTTTTTTTTAGAAGGACTAATCCACATGTGAAGGCTATTAAAGAACACACAAAATGCCAAAAGCATAAACACGCACATTTTGTGTCTGTTTTCCAAGTTGTATCTGGTTTTCCTTACACAGATGCCCGAGAACATCCTGGAGGCAGGTACTCCTGCTTTCTCGCCTTTTTTTGTGAAGCTCAGTGAGCTATTTCTTTTCCCAAAATGACAATGCTCCTTTATTTTAATTCATTCAAATCAGTGAAAGAGATTCACCCTCTTGAGCTGCACTCAAGCAGACAGGCTTCAGGAATTTAACAAAGAATGAAGATTTTAGTACATGGGGGTTTTGCTTGTTAGTTTGACTAGAAAAGAAATTCCTCACAGTAACCTTTTAATTGTTTGAGAGGCACCTTACTAGAACCTCAAAGAAAATGCTTAATACTCTAAGTTACACTCGGCATTTCTGCACAGCAAAACAACTTCAAGCTCTGAAAGTCAGCATTTTTTGTCCTCCTATTATCTGAAGCTACATAAAAGCCCTAACATAGATTTGAAAGAAATATAACGAAAATTCTGCCTGATCTAAGTACACAGAGCTAAATTTATCCCTGAGTTTCCAAAACACCACTTGGAGATTGGGCATTTAGAGTTCTATTCACTGGCTAGAAAAAAGCCAAATGGTACATTTTAAAAAAGTGACTTTGAAATATTGTTATGAGAACAGGGACAAGCTATGTAAACCCTAAAATTCTGTGGGTCTTTGTATTCACAATTATTGTCACAAACTAAAAGGCTCATATTCCCTACTAAGCAAACATTTACAATTAAATCCATTCTGCACAAAGCATTTGCATTTTGAGATAGAACAGTCAGTTGTTCAGCTGCTGTGATTTAGATGGATTGGTTCATTATTGCTGCAGTTCGTTTTCAGCTACACTGTATAACAAAGGGGAGCCAATGTAGTTGTGAATGGCTTTAAAGCTAAGTATGCTGCTATTCTTCCATGATGATGTAATTTAACCATCTTCCCATCTCTCAGATCAAGATATCTTGACTTTACAGGCTAAACTTCAGCAGAAACAACAGAAACAAGCTGTCATGAAAGTGCTCAATAGGCATTATAGAGATACTGCATGTCAGCTGGAGGTTGTTGCCAGCAAGTTTGCAGTGGTTTTCCACAAATGAAAATGCAATTTTCCCCTAATTCTTATTTAGAATATAATGCTTTTCTTATCATGCACATGATAAGGCAACTTTGACTTCTACATCAGGATATACATCAGTTATACACCTTTCAAATATTCCTGCTACAGTAAAAACATACCTACACCAGAAAAGCCAGATCTACAACTATTCCTGATGCAAAGAAAATTTCAAATTGAAAAAGTCAAATAGCATACTGCTCTTTCACTCTCTGAAAAATAACACCAAAGACAGTATTAAAGTCATCGATTTCATTCTTTAAGAGGGATTAAAGAGAGAGTGACTTCTTCCATAGGCAGACAGTGACAGAGCATGGTTTCAAACCAAGAGAAAAGATTTAGACTCGATTAGGTTAGAAATTCCTTAGATGGAGGATGTTGAGGTGCTAGAACAAGCTGCCCAGAGAAGTTGTGAATATCCCATCCCTAGAAGTGTTTAAGACAGTTTGGATGAGGCTTTGAGCAACCTGGTCTAGTGGAAGGTGTCCATAGCAGGGGGGTTGAACTAGATGATCTCTATAGTCAACTCAATCCATTCTATAATTAAACCATTTTTTAGTACCAACCATGTAAAAAGGCAGATTTCTTTTAAAATAAAAAAAAAAAAAAAAAAAAAAAAAAAGGAAAAAAACCCCATGATGATCTGAAGCGTGGTCTTCTCAATACATTGCCCCAGAAGCATGAAGGGCACTTCCCATAGAATGATTTGATCACTGAATTTACAGGGGCATAGGACTTCATATCCTCTGCCCAGAAATCAAAGTCCACCTAGAAAACTAGTTCCAAATCCTACAACCAGCACTGTCACCACAGATAATCACAACTGGATTCCAGACTGCTCCATGCATAAACTTCCAGTAGAATAATAAACATTTAATACAGCTAAATGTATGCAACTACACATTTGAGTCTTGAATTATGCCTTGGTGTTCCCAAATTTTTATCCTACTTAATGAGCATAGGAAGGCAAGGAGACTGCATGATTAAAAATTAAAAATAATAAAGCAAGACAAAGAAAAATCTACATTACAAAGTAAACACTTTCAGTTAGTTAAATGATTGCTGTTTATAGATGGTTTATTGACCACAGACAGGCACAGGGATACCTATGACGTGTAAAAGCACCATTCCAGACAATCCATGCCTGGAAGCCCCTGAAAAATAACCAGCAAATAAAAGGCTGTATTCCCACTCTGCAGAGGCTGGCAATGGATTTTGAGCTACTTAACAGGTTGTTCAAGGGTGTAACTATTTACTAATACTCCAACACAGAAGCCCCAACATAGGCATAAAACCAGAATTACACAGAATTGTGTGTAGCTTTGTAATACTGGGCATAAACCCTACTTAGTGCAAATATTTTCCACACCAGTTTAACTACATCCTTCTGCACAAAGCAGCAATATCTTGTCATTTGTAATATGGCACATACAAAGGCTTGTACAGGAAGACATGGCAAAAACTTTAAGTACTTTTTCTCTTTTAAGATTTATTTTAGGGAAGTTTGATAAATAAAAAGGCAGTTCAAATACTGTCTCATTTCTATGTTTTTATTAACAATTAGACCTGTCAAGATAATCAGAAATTTATTTTTCACACTGCCTGCTTTCTGAAGTGTAATCAGGATGTATTCTGAGATCCCCAGACCCTGTGACACAATTGCAGAAATAGCAGGATACTAATACTGCTAAGGTTAGGGAGGCTAGAAAAACAAAAATACACACTACAAATTATTCCGAATCCTCTATTTTTGAGCTTTTTTGTGACAAGTAATTAAACAGCCCTTTTTGTTCTGCTTAGTCTAAACTATGCAGCAGGCACTTGGATTCTCTTTTCCTTATGAGGACTAACAAGCTTCTCTGCTTCAGGAAGAAAAACAGGCAAAATGTCAAAATCTTGTGACTTCTACAGGTGGGAACTGATTTATAAAACCAACATAAACACAAGGGCTGCATTTAAAATTTGAGAATTAGTAGCAATTACTGTAAGCAGCCTGACCTCCATCAGCACCTGAAGTTCACTTCAAGGCACACCAGTGTTAACCTTGAGTCTCCATCAGCAAATAATGCTTGTCTTGAAGACATCTCCTCTGCAGACAGGCTGAGTTTGGGGCTGTTCAGCCTGAAAAGAGGAGGCTCTGTAGAGACCTTATTGCTCACTTTTTATACATAATGAGGGCTTTAAGAAAGACTGAGAAAGGCTTTTTATCAGGGCCTATTGTGGCAGGTTATGGTTTTCAAAATATAGGAGAGGAGATTTAGACTACATAGTATTTAAGGAAGAAATTCTTCTCTCTGAAGGTGGTGAGGCACTGGCACAAGCAGCCCAGTGGAGTTGTGGATGTCCCATCCCTAGAATTGTCTGAAGCCAGGTTGGATAGGGCTCTGAGCAACATGGTCTAGAGTTAGTGCAAGGTGTGCCTGCCTGACACAGGGGCTGGACTAGATGATCTTTAAAGGTCTCTTCCAATCCCAACCATTCTGCAGCTGGAGCTCCCTCCCAAAACAGGTATCTCCTGTGAAGGCTGTGGTTCACCACCAACACAAAGCCCCACTTCTCTGGCATCTCATCCTGTGGTTCTCATTAGGAGTCCATTAGTAAAGTGCAGGCAGAGGAGACTGATTTGACAGCCCCATAAACAACTCAGTCTCAATATGAGCATGAAATACCATTGCAGCCATGCACAGAACCACTGACTCCAGTGTATTTCTACATGCAGTTCACCAAAGGCTGGGTTTTGGACAGCACTTCAAAACTGCTCTCCCAACTTACCCAAGAGACTCAGGAAACAGCAACTGACTTGCCCACAGTCTGTGATGATTGTTTACCTCAGCTGTCCTCAAATATGACCATGCACTTTTGAATAAACTGACAAATTTCACAATGTTATTTGACCAGCTATCTTTTTCACATTTTTGGCTCAACTTGAAGAGGTGGGAGAATAATTCCAGAGGTCTACAGAATGCTAACCAACTACACTCGAAGTCAGTCAGTCTTCATTATTTCCCCCTTTCAGTTGCAGTAAATATTTCTCACAAAAACACACTACTTCACACCTAATATGGTGCTTTTCTTTCTCCATTCTTTTTCTTCCTCTTTCCTCACATAGTTTCCTGGTTTTTGTTCCCCCTTTAAGAAGCACATTGTACCTACAACATAATGCATCTGAGAATAATCATCTCTCCTGTCTTTCCCCATGAGAGATGACTTTTAAATAAGACCTACCTAATTTTTTTCTTAGTGAATTGGCTATTCCAATATGTAAAAGGGGAAAAACCCCACACAGCTGACAGGTATTTGGTTTTTACAATGCTCTCTCTTTTAAAATACATTAAAATTAAATGTTGAGATAGTAAGAAAATCCTTTTTTTCCCCCCAAGAGATATCAAGGTCTGTTTCCCAAATGACTCTGACACCAACCACCACCCCAATTTTTAAGAGAACTATTAGTAACAGACAATGTATGAAAGGAGAGACACCACATGTCACCATGTACTGCTCTAAGGACATCAAAATGCCTCACCAGCTTTTTCAGGTGGCAAACTGCAGGCTATGAGGGATAACCAGGAGCAAGTTTGGGCAGGGGAAGCCTCAGGCACAGACAAGGAGTGCAACTGATGGTGCTTACACAGTGGCAGCAGCACCAGCTGGGAGGGAAGGAACCTTCTGGCATCCACACAGGGGCTGCAGGGGAAGACATTTCCAAGCAAGGACAAGGTGCCAAATTTTCAATGCATGGCACAGCACTTTGCCTAAAACCACCCCTGCAAGAACGAGCAAGCTTTATTCTCTTGCTCTCTCTTTACCTCAAAATAGCATACTCACTCAGTACTTCTTTCTTCCTATATCCAAACCTGATGACTTCTCAATATGCCTACTGAGAGAAAAAAAGAACAGAAAACATGGACAGCTTTTTTTTTTTTCAGAGCCCTACCTTTCCCTTTTTGAAAAGGAAGGAACCATGAAAAAGAAAAATCAAAAAGCCAGTATAGGCTCTTTCTGCATGATCCACTGTACCAAGCATTCCCAGGCTCGCTTTTACAGGGCTTGCAACATCCTAGATCCCTCATTCTCAAATCCCTTTTAATAACAAGTAACATTAATTTATGACACTACCCCACTTTTAGAGATAAAATTGGGACCTAGTTTGTTAAGCTTCTGATGTGCAATGAAACAGAATACGAAAGTAAACTTCCAGGACTGACATAAATAACGTGGGCCTCAACATCCCAGCTCTTCCTCTCTGCCATTCAAAGCAAGATGTTCAGTGTCACTTGCATGTAAGTTCCAGTCAGTTTACAATCAATGAGAAACATATCTAACCCAGCATCACTTCTCTACAGAACTGAAAGTATTTTGTGCAAGTTGGAATAAAGACTTTTTGGAAGTAATTTTTACTGAAGAAAAAAACATTTGGATGTCACCCTTCAAAAATGTGAAGCCGCAGATTAAAGAATGGGTTTTATGCAAAAATGTTCTGGAAAAAAGTTTACTGAAAGGCTGCTGGAAAGTAAAAGAAACACTCAAAGACAAGTAGTCTGCTCTGTGAAAGACAGATGAGCCATTTCTAGGCTACACCAGCTCTTTCAAAGATGAAGTACAGTACAGTTACACTGCACCAGCTGATTCTCAGTTTCTGACTTCCCCTGTCATCCAGAGCAAGCTTTTTACAGTACACTGGATCCAGCTTGTTTCCTGTGATCTCTCCACAAATAATTCCATCAGATGAGACTACCCTCCAAAAGTCTAGCTGACTAGCCATTATCAGCTCATATTTCTCCAGATGTTTTGTGATCTCATCCTTTCTTAATGTTTCTAGCATCTTGCCTACCACCAAGGTCAGATTAATTGGTTGACAATTTCCTGGTTCCTCCCCAGTCCCCTTTTCCCAGAACAGGACAAGCAAAATGAAAGCAACCAAGAGCTAGAATTGCAAAACTATTGCCCCTTGTGTTGAAAAAGAGACACACAAGGAAAACCACAAACTGACACAGCTTATCTTTTGTTTCCAACAAGAAAAGCAACAGATTTCCCTATAAACCCAACCCTTGAGCTCTAGAAACAGCATCAGCTTCTTTCCCTCTGTCACAACTTCCCCACTCCATTCTTCATTCAGCCCCAATCTGGTTTTTGTGCAGCCCCTATCTTGTTTCTTACCTTTCCATTCCCCCCAGCTTTTCCTCTGAAGCAGCTGTGCCCTCTATAGCTGGCATCTTCAGAGTTCAGGTGGCTCTTAGGATCCTTTGCATCAAGTGCCACAGCCATTCTTTGAAATACCATGAAAGCCAGACGATCCTTGAACTAATCTGAACCTCAAAGGTTCTGACTACACAGGTCACCAAGACAGTGCATCACTACATCCCAGGGACAGACAGAAGCCAAGGTAAGAACAAAAAAACACCCCAAAATAAAACACACACACACACACACATACACACAGAAAAAGAGGTAGGGAACATGGTGAGAACAGAAAAGAGAGAAGAAAGAACAGGTGAAGAAAAACAGCAACACCAGAGACTCCCTGGCTTAAAAATGTATCTGGTCATATCTTGTAAATCCTCTTTTGATTCAGACTAACAGAATACTGAAATCATGAACCTGTGCTCAAAATAACAAAGCTAAAGTTCACCATCTGTGCTATTCTGCTAGAGAAAGTTAAAAGAGCAACAATCAGCATTTTAGTCCTGGTTTGTATTTTACACATGGATCTTGCATCCATTTTATTCAATGAAGCTATAGCAAGACAAATCACAGCCACTTGTTATTTATTAGGTTGTCTGTATCACTCCATTCATTACAGAAATAATTCTTTAACCAAAAGAAAATACAGGATATTATATCCAGAAGTGGAATAGATATCGTATGTATTATTACTAATTTAAGGGCCTCTATTAGTTTTGATCAGCTTGTAAACCAGAGTCAAATAGTTTTACCTGCCTGAAGTCCATAAAAACTGGCATTTGGAGGACACATTATGGTTTTAATGGTTAAAATTACTATGTGGTGTTAACACACTATTTAAAAGCAAAATAGCTCTGCATTTCCTGCTAAATATTAATGGAGAAATACACAGCTCCTTGTAATTGCTTCAGATTTCTCAGACTGAGAAATGGAGATTTTTCTATTTCCTTTTCCAAATGTCAGTGTATATTTTTCCCTCCCCCTCTTTACTGCCTCCAAAAGACTCCTTTTTTTCATACAAGTTTATGCCCTAATAAGAAAACCGGACATACTAGGGAGGACAGAGATGACAGAGTATCAAAACACACAATCCCCTCTTTGTTAGCCATGCAGAAAGACTTTAAAAAAAAAAGAAAAAAAACAGGATGAAGACTGAAAACAATAGAAGGACCTTTATAAACAGGGACCAGAGAAGAAAGATGCAAGAAATCCAATGAGATTTTTAAAATGGATCAGTAAGGCAAGTAAAATACACTTGGGCACACCTCTGTTTTCCAAAAAAGTTACCACACATAACAAAAATTAAGGATCCTCACAACACACATTCAGAAAAACTATAATCTCAGAACTCAACAAGCAGCAATTTGGGCAGATAATTTTCTCTTTCTCCCCTCATATTCAATCACAATTACAGCACCTCTGAGTCAAACCATCTCCCCCATCCTTTCCCACTGAACAGAACTTTCCACATCCACATCACACATCCAGGGACTGCACACCCTGGATGTACACACACTGTGCACCAAGCCTGAGCTCCTTCACACCTCCTACCTGCATCTTGGAACAGTTCAGCCATGCAGCTTTATACACAGAGTGGTCACAAGAGTCTATCCTTGCTGGGATTTGAGTAACAGCACCAAGCACTGCCAGTGGGGAAAGGGACGGCGAGGGCAAGGTTCATTCATTAATTCTTCTGTTTCTGGTTGAGGTTAGAATGTCACAGACATGACTGGCCCCTGCACAAACAAACATCTGCACTACTGGAAGCAGAGCTTCCTTTAGTGAGTGACTTACAGAACTGCCAAGAGCTCTCGGTCAGGCAGCAATGTTTAATTTCATTTCTCCATTTGTATTTTTAATCTTGGAAACAAAAAACACAAATGTAAAGCACGCTGACAGAAGAAAACAACTCCACGGTTCTAGAAAGCCCTGCTACTTCCCTGCCAGGCTGGAACACCTGCTCCTGCTAATGATGGCTTTATGCTTACTTACACCTGCCATCCAGAAGGACTCCAGAGCACTTTGCAGCCTGATTTATACATATACAAATCATTAAAACCACCAAAATTAAGCCACTGCTGGGGTGAGATGCAGCAACTGTTTAACTGCACGCAGCCATGCTGTTCAACTGCTCAGGACAGGAACTGTAAGAGACACCAAATCCAACCAAAGCCATGGGGAACGTTAGGCTGAGAGAACATCATTGCCCAATCTGGATTTTGGCCAGTCGCTACCTAAAATATTTGCATGTGGAAAGCCCTGGGATCTTTAAAGAGCACATGCAGTGCAACCTTTGGTTTTCTAAATGATCTAAAGGACAAACTATATATGTTTCTTATATCTGAAATCCCCCCTTTAGCAGTCCCTCCCTGCACTAATTATTGTTTATGCCTTGACTTCAGAAGCTGACCGTATCAGGCATCAGTTTTGGAAACATCCTGTGGTTGAAGCACTTGATCTAGCAGAGCCAGCAAACTGATAGTGTCTGGCAATAAATGTAGATTATTAAAAAAAAGATGCTTAACAAAACACAGGCACACACAGAGTGGATAAGCTACTCCCCTGCAAAGACAGAGCCAAATGAACTGAATTTGTCAACCCATCCCTGAACAGCTACAAAAACCAAGAGATTCCCAGGGCTGACACCAGCAGGCTGAAGAGAAGATAGAGCACTGCTTTCTGAAAAACTCCTCTCGAGGACAGCACTGAATTAACAGTTGTAAAGTCAATGGAGTGGAAAGAAATAGTTGTCACCACACATACCAAGAGAGCAAAAAGGCATTGGGAAACAGGTTAAAAGGATTAGGAAACCTGGCATCCAAAAAATGCCAAGGTACATTTAACAGTTTAGGAGTTGGGGCACAAACCTGCAGCATCAAATATGCGGAACATGCAGAGTAATATTTTGAAAATGGGAATGTGTTCAGCACATAATCCCATCATAATATTATCAGCAAACCATCAGAGATAATAATCCGTTTCTCTAAGGCAATTTTGAAACAACTAAAAAAAAATCAGATGAGGAGATCTGGACATCTTTTACTAAGACATCCTCCAGAGGTCTCTTTACTTGAAAGCAGCTTTATCATAATCCTAGAAACAACAAAAATTCAGTTTCCAAAACTAAACACAGACAAACCTGAAATACAACGTGACTGTTTAAAAGTTTCAGACACACGTGCCTCTGAATCATCCTAGCAATGCCTTTTCCACACTGTTCAAAATAAATGTTTCTCCCTCAGATTTTTGTGCAGTGCTCCGCAAAGTAACAGAATTTTTTTTAAATTACAGGTAAGTGCAGAAAGAATTGCAACAACAGATGGTTAAAAACCCTCAACCTGAAAACATTGTTTAAGACTAAAAAAAAAAAATCTCTCATTTGAAGAGTTTCTAGATTCATAAATGGGAATGGGAAGTACAATTCTGTATTTCTTTCTTCTATTTAATCCAAACACAGAATAGTTCTCAAATACTTAGTCAGAACAAAGCAGCCTGGGTACAGCAGAATTACTGAATGAGCTAGTTCAGCTAATGAGTGTAAAGGTGTTTCCAACTGAAATAAATTGGAACAAAAAAAACCCCACACACTCCCCTAAAAAAACCTGAACAAAACATTTGTACATCAAGCATCAATCTGCTAAATTACACTGCATATCCAATTGTTAGAAATATACACTTCCGCCCTTTCAAAATACACATTATCAACATGTTTTCTAAATTCCTAGAAATTTCTTATTGTTGCTGAAGAACCACCAGTCTTTACCAAGGTTATGATAATGCATTTCAAATTTCTTCCATAAATAATTATGCTACACCCTTTGCACCTTCAGGCAAGTTGTTGCAAACCCTCTAGAAAAATCCTGAGTCTGCAGAACCATGTAAGCTTCCCTACTGCTGGAGCACACAGATTCTGGTTTCGGTCCAAAAAAATGACACTATCATGGAAAGTACCTAATACTGCTCTCTCCTTTCCAAGAAACAATAGCAGAATACAAAGAAACAGGTAAGTCAAGTACCATATAGGATCAATGCTGTGGTGCTTGAAAATTAACACCTCCCCAAAAAAGAACACTGTTCTGGGAAGAAAACATGTAAGAAGGCAAAAAGCCTAACGATCTATGTGACTGTCTTCAGTTTTGTCACTTTGTCAAGCATAAAGACTTTTCATAAAAATCAAATGTCATTGATGGTACAACCAAAATGCAAAGAGTGCACAAACTCAAGGCTTTTCTTCCTGTCCTGGACACTGGTACCCAGAGCAGTTCAGACACAAACAGAATAGCACATTTTCTAGCAAGTCTCTGCAAGAGCACAGCATTGCTCACAAAATACAGGCAGATTTTTCACTGTTCAAAAATATTAATCTTAATTCTCCCTTCTAGCACAAAAAGGAAAGCTACAGACCTACATACAAACCAAAATTATTTACTACAGTTTAACCTCTAACACTCTAAGTAGCATCTCCTTCACTTGTTACCTTTACCATCATTTTCAATGCAGTTGACACTGATTTTTGGTGAACACATGCACACACAGACAAGAAAACCTCTTACACATGCATTTTCTAAAGCTTGAAAAAAAATCAGGCACACTCTCCATGTGCTGTTTCCCACTAGGATGAACAGGAAAATAATGGATTATTTGAGGACATGCTGCTAAACACCAGATTAGAGAGAGATGGAGTCAATTTACTGTCCAGAAGAGAAAACTCACTTACCTCGTTTGTGAAGCCAGCCTTCCTTCACTATCGCTACTTCATTCATAATGGCAGGAATGTCTCTTGAAAAACCAGTTTATGGCAAAAGATCACTCTGCTGAAATTCTTGAGCTCCAGCAGAAGGCTCCACAAGAGGGATGAGGGCTTTTCCTCCGTTCTCCTCCTTCCCAGCTACTTCTAAAAGGATGAAAAGAAGAGTACACCATCATCTCAAAGCATGTCGCAGATGTACAGCAAGGGATACAACAGGGAGTAGTTTTCATTGCTGCATTGTTAGTTTGGGATTTTTCTGTTCTATTATTATTACAAATCTTAAACAAGGGCTTATCTCCCCACAAGAATTTACCTTGGCAGGTGGAAGTGCCAAAATACAGGCTTGCTAAAGTCCTGCTTCTTCACTGAGTAGGCTGATCACGGGCAGACTCACAACACTACCAGGTACTGTCTGAATTACAGCTGGATTCAAGACCTTACCCAGTAGACCTCCATCTCTGCAAAACCACCTGATTCTTCGCAACAATAAAAATTCTGGAATACCCCAAAACCCAGTTTCCAATGCTTCCTGGTAAGGAAGACTTCTAGAACATGTCCTGGAAGGTTTCTTTACAGCCTGATAATAGTCTATTAACTAGCACACAACATGTCTTAGAGATAAGCCTCTGACAGTAAATATTCTTATCCTGCTTCAGATTTTCCTACCTTCAGCATCATCCCATTAATCCCACTCAGATCTCCTTGACTCCCCCAAAAGTATCTTCTCTACCTTTGATATTTCTTTCACCTCTCCTAGAGATATACAAACAACTGTAATAAGCTCATGTACCTTACTGTTATCCCAAATCAGCCCTTATAGCACCCTGATCAATTTTACTGCTCTTCCTTAACTGCAGTGCAGTTTAGTTTGTTGCTGCCTTTCTCACAATGAAATATACCCAAGCACAACCTGGGATTTTTACCCCTCTGCTTTATGAGACAAAGTCCCTCTCTAAATAGCTCAAGATTGCCATTTCTTATTGAAAATGTGCCTTGCTCATGGCTGACTACCACAGAAACAGTCTGTGCATTTCTCTCCCTCACTGAATGTAATCTCTTCCCAAATGCATTAGCTTTTATTATTTTTCTAAATTGAATCTGATTATTTTTCTGCTTATGGCACAAATATTCCCTGTTTTTCTTTAATTCTTCTGTGCTCTCCCAAGTGTCCACGCTGCCATTCAATTTGATATTACTTCAGTGATCAAAAAACCTAATTGGTGACAAATTCCCAGCAGCAACCAACAAGTTTAATAAAACAAAACCCAGCAGCATTTGTAAACTGCCACCGAAGACCTGGCTTTTACTGGAGTCTCTCACCTACCACAGAGACATCCCGTTCCCACCTGACAAATATATACCATCTCTGCATGCATTTGGCACGTGTACATCAATTATCTCTGAGCATGCAGGTGATAGCCATCCATCAGAAACTAGATTAAAAAGCAACTAATTCCCCATAACTCACTAAGACACAACACTGGATGGAAGAAAACAGGTGGTCAAAATGAATCCAGCCTAGAACTGAAACCCCAGCAGGGGCAGGGGGCTTTGTACCACATCAGAGTGATCTGAAACAGGCAGCGTTCAAAGCACAAAGCTCAAATTTGAACAAGTTCCATCACTGCCAGCAGAAATGGATGGAGAAAGGAGGTCACTCCCCTGACACTCTGCCTACAAACCTACACTGTTTGTTAGTGTTCCTTAGCTTTTCCAGTGAACAGTTTATGTTGAAGTTCTCCTCAGAAACAAGGTGAGTTTGGGTTTTTTTCCGAATTATAAATCTGCCAATCTCACTAGTTAGAACTATCAACTCCACGAAACAGATGTTTGCCTGAGGGAGGGAAGACACACAAAAAATTACACTGGAACAAGTGACAAGTAAGAATTCCCAATTTCATAAATAAATATGAATTTATTGAAATTATGAAAGGATGAACCGTATGCTGCAGAATAGAGACCAGTAATCCACAGCTGCCCAAGACACCTTGCAACAAACTCCTTGAGCTCCAGAGCAATTAGGATAGAACCTGACAAACATAGCAGGCTTTTTCCTTTCAAAATGGCCATGCACAATGCACAACAGCCATGCAACCTAGACTTGCTTGCTGATGTCAAGAGGAGACCAGACCTCACTTAGAGGCTTGAGCAATTTGCAAAGTGTTGAACAAAACCCCCCAAAATTATCACAGCTTGAGTATGGAAATGCAACACCCAGGTGTGAAAGTTAACACTTCTAACTTTGTGTCATACAGGGTGCAGGGACTGTGCAATCCTACCTCTGCATCCTGAATTCAACCATTTAGAGGCACTGAGCAATCAATATCCTTTCCAACAACCACACATTAAAAAGGAAGCTACAAGAAAAACTAGGCTGTAGAAAGGGCAATAGTATTATTAAAAACATAAAAAAGCATGAAAGACCAGAATTCTCCAATCTGCAGCTAACTTACTCCAGGTTTTCCTGAGTTAACACTTGCCAGGATAACCACTTGGCAGCTTCCTGCTTGTCATCAGCTAAACTGTCATTTAATAATCCAAATTTGAATGACAACAGAGCCAAAAAAAGCAGATCAAAAAAGAAATACAAAGTTCAGAGGAGCCTGGACTGCCTTTTCCCTACCATTTCTACCCAAGAACCATTTCCCACTTGCTATTGCAGCTGTGCTCTCAGGGATGTGTCTTTACCTGCCCACCTCCTTTCAGGGGAGAGGGATGGTGAAGGGTTTTGTGAAGAAGCCATGGCACAATGAAGTGGAAAAACATTAAACACCTCCTGACACCAACCTGCAGCACGGCTTGCACCTCAGTCCTTCAGTCAGCCATGTCAGAGCACTCACTTCACATGGAGAAATTTGAGCTAGTTTTAATTTGCAAAGCAAGAACTGGGCATCCCTTCTCTCTGCCTAATAAGACGTCCATAGACATAGCTCCAACAGCAGAAAACCTGTTCTATCTAGTATGTTTTAAAACACACATTCAAGCTGTGCCTAATACATCTATTTTAGTAAGAGACACTATTGAAGACGGTGGCAGCAAGCAAGAGTAATTTCTCGGAATAGAAGAGCAAGTTAACTATAGGTCAATGTACTACTGAAGATGTGTAAACCAGAAAAAGTTCCTTTTCCATAAAATCCTTAGAGGAAAAAAAAAAAAAGGGAATGATTACAGTCCTCATTTATGGTCATCTAGGAATGGTTCCCAGTGAAGAGAGGGCATCTGAGGTAAATATGACCTGGCTGCTCCAGTCTGTGTCTGCACAGGACTGAATACTGTCAAAAGCTAAACAACTTGGTCTTTCTCTTAGTCTTCTCTTTGCTTGTTTTTCAGTGCTCATTTCTGTAATACTTTTTTTAACACTGAAATAGTCCTCACGCAGCTGAAGTGCTGTAAATTATGAATGGCATGACATCAGTAGTGTATCATGGTGACACCAGCTTTGTGTACATATTAATTCCTTAAAGGTTATTAACTTCTTCATAAATAATGAGATAAGTCACTTCCCTAGGCACTGCAGCAGGGAAACCTGCTTTAAGGAGTCAGTCAAACCAACCATCCAACAGAAGGTGGAGCAGAACATCTTTTCTGTATTTGGGAGTCGCATTAGAGCTCCTTCTCGTGTTCTCTTCTAAACATTATCCTCACTTTCTTTTTTCTCTAAGAAAGTAGAAATATTAATCTGTACTTCCCGTCCTCTTTCCAATGCAAAGTTTTGTATCTGTTTCTGCTCACACCCTAGAGCAGATCAGGAAGAAAAGGAAGTCTTCCTTTACTCTTAAGCTTACGGGATGCAGGAGCACCTACGGTAATCACCTCATCTTCATGAGGGAGAGTAAGCAAGGGACTAAAGGGAGACTGACCCACCAGCCTCGGTCCTGGCATGCCAGACTGTGCCCAAGCTGCACTCATTAGCTCAGATCAGAAAGCAGATTACAAAAAAGCATTCCCCTGGGCTAACACTTTGTCCCGTCACACCACCAGTTACCAATGTCCACTGCCCTGGTGTAGCACATTCCTGATTCTCCCAGGACTTCCTGAGCCCAAACACGCTGCACATCCTTACATGTTCTCATAATGCACAGCAGCAGGACCAGGCAAAACAGGAACCAGCTGCCCAAGTTTTCCTACTGTGGCCACACGACACTGCCACGAGAGCAAAGGAGCTACACGGGAACTGGACCGGGCCAGGGCGGCGCGTTCGGGCCCGTTACGTGGGATGATGCCACGAGCAACCTCTGCTCTCTTCCCGGTGCAAGCTCCCAGCTGACAACCAACTGCACCTAAACAGCACAGACACAACAACGTTGGGCTCCAGCCAAGGCTTCAAGTGGAGCGTACAGATGGATGTTCCCACCAGGCTTTGACCAGTGGAGTACATCTCCTGCCTTGCGCAAATCCTGCCCTGGGTGTTTCACGGGAGCAGCAGTGATTCCAATGTGCTCAAGGCCCTCTGAGCCTGCAGCAGCTTCGCACCATGACCCAGTTACCAAATCTGGGCAGACAGCTTTCAAGGAAGCTTAGAAGGACCAGGTTGTTCCACCATCTTAGCTTCCCTAAAAAGAGGAATTGTGGGCCAGGACTTAGGTGTGGTCACCAGCATTCGCTGCTATGTGTCCAATGACACCACATCTAAACTGGAATTTCATGGCAGCAAGTGCTGCTGATCACAAGGTTCACAAAGGCTTCTCAGATACTAAGTGATGGGGAAAATCATAACTGGAAAACAAAAATCTCTACAGCCATATCTCCCCCTTTTTTTTTTTTTTTTTTCTCTGTTGGCCTAATCTAAGTTTACAAAACTATAATTTGAAATATTTGTACTCTCCTGCCTTTGCTGATCAATAGAGAGGAGGTTAATGCTGTTCAGGTGAGGGGCCACAGTTACGACATCCAACTGTCCATGCTGCAAACACAACAAGAGTTTGATAGGACAAACTAAACTACCTATTTCAAAACTGAGTGATGGCAGAAAAGTGACTTCTTCATAACCCCCTAGGCAGCCCAGATAAAATCTTCATGTTCCCAAACAAGAACAAGTCCTTTTATAGTTTATGCACATATATTTTAAGAACTGTGCTGCTTGGAACTTCAGTACCAACCTGAGATATATTTAATCAAATTCCATTTTAAAGTATTTGTACCAGAGGTTTTGTTCTGTCCCCAAGGAAATCAAGACAATTGTGAAACTATTTTATTTAATTGTTAATGTAATCACTTACAGGACACTTTCATAAGACTGTAAGTGAATACTGGAGATGAAAGTGACTTGTGGACACTGGATCAATTCTTAAACTTGATTTACCACTGCTGCACACCAAAATCAGTTGTATAAACACCCCACACAACACAAACCCTACTATTTTAAAAAAATCAAAGGTAGTTCCACAGTGCCTTTAAATCTGCTAACTCAGACAAATGGTGTGGCTGTCACCATGAAACTAACTACCACATGAAAGTAATTACTAGTCATGCAGTACGTCAAATTTATTTACCTGCAAACAAATATTCTTCAGCATTAAGTGTTAGCAACTCCCTTTTATAACTGTATCTTGAAATGTACATCCCTCCTGTGGTATAAATAAAACAAACAAGCGCAAATCATGGATTTGCTTCTTACATGATAGAGGTGGTAGGAAAACAAAGCAAAACAGTTAAATATTTCCCACAGGGGTGGCCGGGGTGGGGGGTAACGCACCACTGATAAGGTGCAAGATGTATCTGCATCATTAGCGTCCCAACAGTAAATTATATTAAAAGTACCAGAACGTCTATGTGCTTGATAATGCGTTTTACAAAGAAACAGACACAAGTCCTACAAGTCTCTAAGAACATTTCGGCAACTGCAGAATTCCACCTGGGGGCGGGGGGAGG
>WEIU01009825.1:128044-158913 GCA_013389925.1 Aegithalos caudatus | reverse complement strand
CCCCTCCTCCCACTCGCCGGCCCGGCCCCAGGCCCCGGGGGCGGTGTTTCCTGGCCCCGGGCGGCCCGGCGTTCCCCCTTCCCCTGGCAGCGTCCCGGCACTGCAGCGGAGCGCTGGGGACGCTGTGCCCCGGGAGGGATGTGGCCTCTCCTGACTCGGCCTATGAACCGGCTGCCTGGAGCATGGACAATTTCACAGAATCACAGAATCAATTAGGTTGGAAAACACAGGTCATCGAGTCCAGTCTGTGACCGAACACCACCGTGTCAACTAAACCATTGCACTAAGTGCCACATGCAGTCTTTCCTTAAACACTTCCAGGGACAGTGACTCCACCGCATCCCATTGAAATGGGCAGCCCATTCCAATGTCAAAACACCCTTCCTGTGAAGAATTCCTTGTTAATGTCCAACCTAAACCTTTCCCGGTGCAGCATAATACTATGTTCTCTGGTCCTATCACTGCCTGGGGAGACCAAGCTCCTCCACCTGGCTACACCCTCCTGTCAGGGAGTTCTAAAAGATGATAAGGTTCCCCCCTGAACCTCCTTTTTTCCAGGCTAAACACCCTAAGCTAAGCTAAGCTCCTTCAGCTGTTCCTTGTAAGACTTGTTCTCCAGACCCTTCACCAGATTAGTTGCCCTTCCCTGGACAAAGGGCAACCCCAAAAAAGGGGGACCCAACTTCACAGGTGAGACGCCCAGGCAGCCCCAGCATTTCATACTCTAGGAAAGGACAGGCTCCTTTAAACCTCTTGGGATGCTTCCAGCAAGCTCCCCTAAAAGCATGGGGTGCCGGTACTACTTCTCTGCCCTCAGAGCTTTCCCTTACAGCTTTCCTGTAAAATACGAGATGATTAAATAATGAGGTACCACAGTTCCTTGGAGGATGCTCCAATACCCCTTTCCACATTGGACAGGCCACATTAAGGAATTGCCCATGGAGGGGCTGGGGTAGTGATTCTGGATGTTGCACTTGAGGCCATCCTGCTCTCACAGCAGGAACGGCTCAAAACATCGCAAATTGCTTCAACTATTGCTTACAGCATGGCAATATTTTTGGTAAGGTTTTTGAGAGCCATTCTGCTCTAAAAAAAAAAAATATTGTGGAAACACCTATGACAGATTAACATTTCTCCACCCTTCCACTATCAAAATTTGTCCTCTCCAGTCATTAAGGGGTTTTGCTTATTCTCAAATTGACAGTGCCATAAACGTTAACTGGGTTGTAAGAACTGATTGGATTTCTTCAGAAACATACGATCACTGATGATCGCATTTCTGCAATCGGAAGCTGGCTGGAATTTAGGAAACAGCACATCTTCCCACAGCTTTGCACTGTTGGCAACATAAAAGTGCATAAAACGCATTTACAGCAGTAAAGCTGGGGAATACAGCTCTGCCTTTACAAACCTATTGGATACAATAAGAGACTTTTTTACCACATCATTTTGATGATTGTAAACGTTTACTGAAATTCACTCTCTTCTTCTGTTTTGATCAGCTAGGTCTGACTGATCATATCTGTCATCAGGGTTCCCGAGCATCAAATGCATTCCTGGATTTTGGGTACACCACTGTGCTAGAAGAGCCAATGATGAGGCAGAAGAGAAAATGCTTCACTCTTCTTCATGGAGGGTGAAGACAGAATAATGCCTCCTTTCTCACCAACATACAGAGCAGTTCCTGCTGGCAGAGCAGCTACACCAGCATGGAGTTTTCTGTGTGTCACCTTTACGTTTATTGGGGCATATTTTAACACAGTTTTTAAAATGTACCATTCAGGCACTTTAGCAGAGTAAGCAGGCCCCATGGTACTGGCCCAGTTACTCAGGGCAGAGTGGAATGGCTGTGGGAACTCTCTAAGATGTAAAGGCAATGGAAAGGAAAAATCTGAGTTTGTGATCACATTTTGACCTAGCATGCATTACTTTCAAAATACTTAGTGTGGATTAAAATGTAAGTAGTCCTTGAAGATGTATTTAAAATTAAATTCATCATCAGTGTACAAAACTTGCAGGCAGGCAGAAGACATGTTTTTTACTTAACAAAAATGAGGAAAAAATTAATTTATCAATTAATTTTGAGCCTTCAAACTGTAGTTACATCTAGAAGTAAAGAGTGCATTTAAGTATAGGAGTTCACTGGCTATGAGACCTTTCTGTCCAGGCAGGGGGATCTCTGGTAATAGATCTGATTTCAGGAGAGCTTCCTGACAAACCCTCTCCTGATTGATAAGCTCCCAGGCTGCGTGGTGAGCAAGGTCATTAGGACTTCCCCCTGCAAATGAAGCAGCAGTTTAAAAAATAAGATCATAGAGTAAACAGTTTTCTGTCCTGAAGAGAAGAAAATAAACGTCCGTTGTTTGCTAGAAAGGAAGTACAATTAAAAAAACCCCTCCAGATTTCAACATGAACATATTGTTTAGATTTGCCGACTGTTGATTTACCATGATGAAAGACAGGCCCAAACTAGAAAGTTTGGATCCCGATCTGGATCTGACATTCCCCAAATCTGAGGGGGAAGTGTGATTCAGAGTCTGGAGTAAGGGCTTATCTCTCAAACACAGCAAAGTACTGTGGATAAAAATACCCAGGTGAAGTAGGAAGTGCCTGGTCTGCAACAACAAGAGTGACTTTGTATCAACAATGAACAAAAGCAGCTTTTTTTTTTTTTTTTTGAGAACAATGAAATCACTCAAGAATTGTTATAAATACAAACAATGTGGGTTTTATCACTCAGCTATCATCAGTGGGATTATAGTCTATAAACCCTAATTTTCAGGGAAGTCCCTAGATTTCCCTGAGCGCTTCCTCAGATTTCACATCTGTTAACTCTAGTTTATTAAGTGCTTCAGGATAAGGTGCATCAACTGAGCCTTGGTATTACATTACCCGAAAATACTGAATGTGGGAGTTAGTGGCAAAGAATGGATGATTTCCAGACAGTCTATTGGATACCACGCCAGAAGAGCAGCCACTCCTGTTCCCATCCATTTTAAACACATATATAGGTAACAATTAATTCAGTGACACTTTTATAAGTTATTTCTAAATATTTAAATTATGCAGCTTTGGATAAAATTATCCAGTCATAAGAAGAAAGACTAGCATGGTAAGCTGAAGCAGAATTACTGAGTTAACCCCCAGTAGAACAAGCTCTGTTCCACAATTTCAAATAATGACAGCACCTCTTTTGGGCCAACAATGAATTTGTTCCTCCATTTTTAAAAGGTGGGCTGTACTCAGACATACTCAGAGGATAAAACCATATGACATCTTATTAGAATTACAGAGCTGGTATCTCAGTCTAGGCATTAATAGCTTTTAAACAAACAAAGTTTTGGTCTCAGAGAAAAATCTAGCTCAATAAAAATAGAAATTAGAAGTGCTTTTCACAGCGCCAAATATAATAAACATAGTTGTGCTTCTAAAACTGAACTAATCCAACGTTTGAAGGTATATTTCTCAATAGCAAAACAATAGCAGGCTCTCTGGAAAAAATAATAAATATAGTCATACTGAAACATTGTGCATTTGTTTTTTAGAAATTCATCTTGAGACTAAATAGATCTATGAGTTCATTTGTACTTCTCTGATGAATTTCCTACAAAACTGCTGTCAGCTGAACTGGTAAGGTTGTTGGAGAGCAGCACTGAATGAGGCCTTGCTGCTCTTCCTCATGGCTTGCTAGAAGTCCTGGAACAGCCTGAACAGGAGATCTAGCTCTGGATTCCTGCTTCTGTTCCTGGGATGCTAAAGCCAGACAGCCCTGGGTTGGCAGGGTGTCAATGCTGTTATTTCCAAAGTGAAAGCAGTACAGTCCTCTTCACCAGGAATAATGATAACCATGACAAGGGGCAAACATGCTGTGGGGACTTTGATACATAAGCAGGAACTGAATTGGTTTGCAGAGAAAATGCACTAAATAAAACACACAAAAATAGCAAATATATCAGTTCTGTGCCATACCCCACTGCAGTCATTTCTGTTGTTACAATAACCACAAGTCTCAGTCTGGACTAGGCACCGTTAGGTGCTGTAGACGCACATCAGAAGATGTGGACTTTGATCTGAAGGGACTGAAGTCTGCTTCAAACTGCTGCTTTTCCCCCTTCCTTGTAAAGTGACATGTCATGAATTCTTAGATCAGGAAAGATACCTGAAAAAAACTAAACTCCGATGATCTGTGTGAGAGAACATCACGATCTTACCTATAGTGGATAGGCAAATCCTCTGAGACTGAAATACTGACATTATAGACACATACGAAAAGAAAACTAAAAACTTCCTGGTTCCTGTTGCATTCCCAACCCTCACACACACAGTGCTGATTATGTTCTTCACCTAAAATTACAAAGCACAGTGTGGGCATATTAACTTGGGGGCTGTTTCAGTGGTTGATTAACCCTGCAGATCCCCACATGCAGACCTGTGAAAGGGGCAGCAGCCACAGCAGTGGGTTTTTGGAGCACTGGTTCTGACCACATGGATCTCCAGGTGACAGCCAACACAGTGCAGCTCAGTCTTCCTCATGACATTTGCAGTTTCCTAAAGAGCAGGACTAGCCATCAAGTTTTTAAGGTTTTAATCATTATGGTGATAGGGCCTTCCCATATCCTTTAAAGTGTATATACATACGACATTTACCCAGTGCACTGGCAAGTGTTTTTATTATTTGCAGAATAATGCTAGAAGGGAGGGGATTGCTTGTAATTTCTCCAGTGTGTTTTTAATGGCATCTGCATGTGCACAGCAATCTGCTATGCTTTGAATCACCTGCTCAAAATTATATAGTTTTGAAAATTAAGGGCAGAAGTGACCATTTCAGCATCATTCTGGTCTGACAATCTGGCTACTGCAGCCACAAAATTGTGCTTACTGATGCCTTCATCTATATTCAGGTTCTGCTTTATTTGTAATACAAGAAGCAGTCCTGTGAAAAGAGAGGTGCAGTAATAATTTATATATTATAATTTTTTTTTTGTTTGCTTGAGCATCTCTCTCCTGTGTTTCTTTGATGTCTAATCTTATGCTACCACTTGCCTTCAATGAAATCACTGAGTTCTCCTTTTCTTCCAGATGTCTCATTGTCACAAAACTTTTGAGTGCTTTTTCTAGCCTTTGGCTACTTCTGTACTGGTTTTGTTAGCTGTGCCTATAGATAGGCTTGTGGCTGCTGTGCTCTGCAGCCAGGGTGTGTTATGTCCATCCTGCTCTCAGGGGGCTGGGCTCCTCTCCAAGCCCAAACTCTCTTCCTCTGCCCTCAGCTTGAAGTTTCCCTGAGAGCAACAAGCTGCAATGCATTTGGTCTGTGTGAGCAGTAGTGGCCCTGGAAGAGTGGTTTTCTGGAGTGATTCTGTGGATGTTGAGGACCCCATCTCCAAATCAAAGGTGTGTCAGGGAAGTGGGGGTGCTTCAGGCTAGCTTTAATGTGGCCCCATGGACAATATACCCGGTGATGGCCAGAGTTCATGTGAACTGCTCTGGAAAACCACACTGCTTTAGGTTCACTGGAAGGGCACTCAATTCATGCACTCCCAGGCTGGTCTGTGATACAAACCTAAGTGCAATAAATCAATGTGATCTGGAGGTCTGCCTCAATAACACAGTCCTGATTCAAGCACGCTAGTAGAGAGTAAGGCATTGAAACCAGAAGTTACGTAGATATTGGGGAGAAGTTTAAGAAGGTACTAGGAGTAAGAATCAGACACATGCCATGAAAAAATCAGGCTCAAAACCCTGCACAGTGCTGATTAACAAATACCTATTTGGTTGCCCACCCCTCAGCATACTTGGCACATAGCATCAGTTTTCTTGGACCTTGAGTCATCAGACATTGTCTGCTGAGCTTCCCAGCCCAGAACAGAAGGGCTCATGCATTAGCTGACTCCAAGAGGAGCCTGTGTAAGTCAGGACAGGACTATCCCTCCAGGGCTGTGTGGGACAGAAACCACCTCTCCACACGTCCATGTCCAGTGTGGAGCACCGTTGCTGCAGGAGCTTCTTGGTGCTCGTCTAACATACTAACTTTTAAAATAATAAAGGCAACCGTGAAAGAAAGCAATCTGTTGACTGGCCTAGCAGTCTTCACTGCCTTGTCATCTGCATTCAGCTCGAGGAGCGACTGCTCCTCAGCCATTTATTCCCTGCCAGCCCAGAGGGAATCAAGCCCACTGTGTTCCTCTGCCGCATCCAGCCTGGCTCTCACACAGCGTTCCCGCTGCAGCCCCGGAGCCTGCCAGGACAGGCTGGCAGTTGTAGGGAATGATGTCACTGAATGGGCAGGGCTTCTTTGCCACCGATAACATCTTAGCAGATGTCCTCCAAACGTGCTCACAGGTCTCCCATTATAGCATCTTTATTTTCCATCTACCTTGCACAGTCCCACCTTTTGTTAGGAAAGAGGTTACTCTTCTCTAAAGACTGCTAGAAACTGGAGAAGAGCTTTGCCAAAGTGTTTTAGTGTTTTTGATTTATTCTTGGGAAGAAAAACTTTAAATTTCAGTAAAACACCTCTACTGAGATGCTTCAAAGCATAAGGTACCAGACTATCACTGAAAAAGTTTATGATTTTCCCTCGTTCATTTACCCTCTTCCAAAATAAAACAAGGGATTAAAGACGTTGCTACCCATTATCTATAATGGTATGTTCCCCATAAATTTTGCAGGTTTTACTCCCACCTACTGTGCCTCATCCCTATTTAGAAAATCAGATCTACCCCAGGGTATCCTTCTGGACGTGTAGAGTTCCACTGAAATCAGCAGGGATCTGTTTAAGGACATGCCTGCAGAGAGTATCTGTTATTCTATATTTACACAGTACCCAGCATAATAGGACATGAAACCTGATTAAAGCCTCCAAACACTACTGCCATGGAAATCAGTCTTGTTATTGACTGATGACTCAACATGTCTGGATTTAGATGGAAGAAGACTACTTTCAATTCCCAATTCTTTTATAGACTCTCTGCATAACCTAGCCAAGTCATTGAATCTCCATACCTCAGACACTCCTGTGTTTAATGCAGAGGAAGTCAATCATTGATTAATTCCCTTCTCCCTGCCCATTCTGCGGTTTTTGATTATAAGTTCCTTGGGGCAGGTGTTGCTTCTTGTGAAGTGTGAGGACAACACACAGCACAAGGGAACTCTGGCAAGCCTATAAATGGTAAAATAACAATCATCTGCAGTAGCACAGAAGCAGCTGTGATTGTCCTAATATTTGTCCTCACAGAGTCATTTTTAAATTGAAAGCACACCTGGGATAATTCAGTTCCAGAAGAGGCTTGACCTGATCCTGGGATGATGACAACCTCCGAATAACCTGAGCTACAGCATTGCCTTGAACAAAATAAGAAAAGGTAAAATGAAGAAAAGTAATAGTTTTGTGGCTTTTTTGCAAAATGTAAAGCAATATGGGATGGATTCAAACCTTAAATAAAATAGCAGCAGCCACACAGCTTTCCTTCTTCATGAGAACAGATGTGAAAAGCCATTATTATAATTTGCAAATAATGTTACCCCCTTATGTGTGTCATTGGAGCTTTTTTATGACATGGATTCAGCTAGAGAGTTTCTTACATAACACTGTTATTCTGTTTTCACTTCAGATGTAGTTATCAGGTGGTGATTTCTCACGTAAAGGTTCTGTTAATAAATATCTATCAGTTACACAGCTATTTAGCTCTCAAAAATCAGTGTTCTGAAATTGTGAAGGTATTTCCTAGGCTGGAATATTTGCCAAAATTTAAGCCCAGGAGCAAGCACAGCTCCCTGCAGGTATGCCACACAACTTGCACAGATGACCATTATTAATACAAATCACTTCAATTAAAATTGACATGTGAGCTAATTAATAGGATGTTGATTGATAAACAAGACCTTGCTCATTTTATCCAGGCATTTGTTAATTACCTGCCCAATGTTGCAGCTGACCAGCAAAGACACACTCCTGCTCCAAGGAATGTTATGAGGTTTTTGTACATTCCAGTTTACCAGGGATTGGCTATACCTAGAAAATACCAGTATTTTTTTAGCCATGCAACATGAAGATTTGTGTCTCTCTGCATCGCAGATGGGATACACTTTGCATCAGTTCACACACAGTAAAGTAAATAATACCTGCCATGTGATGCTACAGTAATTTTTCACATTATTTGCTGACTCTGTGTGTATTTTTTGTCTTCTCTAATTCTCCCCCATTTCAGAGTGCACTGGCAGCCTCCACAGCGCTCTGTAGCAGTGAGCACACTGCGACACTGTTGCAGGGGTTCCCTACAGCAGAGCCTTCCCAGTGCCATTGATCAAGCCACAAGCACTAGTTAAGTAATGCAAGGTTGCTCTAATTCCCTGACTCATCTCCTGCTCCCCCTGGAAATCCTAAATGTGGTGCTGGAAACCAAACTGCAGTCCTCTGCAGCAGGATGAAGTAACTTTGATTGCTGAGTCACCACGCTGACCCACACAGCTCAAATGTATAGTTAGCAATAGTCAAAAATGCTCATTGTAATCTTACCACAGTCGAGGTACTAACTGCATATTCCCTGGAAATACATTCAGTCTGGCTTTCAGATTTCAGATTCCCCAAATCACTATTTGCTTAGTGTTTACAAAAACACATTCCATTTTAAGTAGCCTTGAATTATTATATTCCTGTGGTCATTTTTTTTTTATGCATATGTCATCTTTGGGCTAATCAGCATTCTGCTCTTGTGTTTGCAACTGCTGAGAAAGTCAGATCTTAAAAAGCCATAACTCCTTGACAATTTCTGCCCGTTGATAGCTTGTACAAGCTGTTTGGGTGTAGAAAGTAATGTGGAGGAAAATTGAAGATCAAATTATTCACAGGTATGAATTAAATCTATTGCTTTGTAGCCGCCGACACATCTCCTTGCTGTGCGTGGTGAAATTCTCCTCATTATGTACTGCACGCTTTTACAAACACTGCTGTCCTCCTGAGCATGATATATGTTTCTCTGATAGAAATCTGTGTTTTGCCACTGTGCCATCACTATGGAACACTTCTGATAGTGTTAGCTGTGAGTCCCACTGCTTTAGCTGCAAACCTTTTCTTCTGGTCCGCAATGTGACGTGGAATGTGTTTGATGTGAGCCTGACTGCAGAGACAAATGGAAGGGTAGCAACACTTGCATGCTACAGTTTGTTTCTAGAATTGATCTTGACCAGTCAGCATGAAATGCATCATGTCAAAGCAACTGCCATGATGCTCTTTTGTTAGGAGAAGTGATTGCTCTTGGACACAGGGCAAGCAGGAGTTGAGGGGGATGCCTCTGCTGCTCCTCCAAACTGGCTGATAGAGAAAAGTCTGCTTGCAATTCAAAGCAAATTATGAAAACAGATTAGTGTAAATAAAGATGAAGGAAGATGGAACTAACATCAGAGAAGACACAAATGAAAAGGCATGTGACCAATTTAAAATACGAATGAGCTTCTGTTTAAAGAGCTCTCTTCAGTGACCTTCTTTCCTGCCATGTGACCAAGTTCTTCAATCAGGCACTGTAAAGGAATGCTAAAATTGTCTTTATTTTCATTTCAGATCTGGCCACATTGCATTGGTGTATTCATTTATTGCCCAAATAATCTCACTTACTGCTGAAGTCAAAGGGTCTTTTTCTTGAAACTCGTCTCCTGGGTCTGCTCTGGGCTTCAGTGATAGTTCCTCCAAGCTTTCAGAATCCCAGGGACCTGAGGAGGCCAGCTCCATGCCATCTCAGGCCCACCTGGGAAGAGTGCAAGTAATTTTAAAGCCAGCAATTAGCTATGGAAGGAAGCTGATCTCTGTGCAACCTCCTGGTCTGCAGGGCAAACTTCTCTGAAAACAGCCAGCCCCAGCGCGAGCAGAAGATCCCTCTTTGGAGTTTATATTTAACCAAGACAAATGTCCTAAAAACAGGCACAGAGAGGTAGCAAAGTGAGTAACTGTATCTATGCAGCTTCTGTAATTTCTCAAAATCTCTGCTGAATCCCAGACCCAGACCTGGAGGCAGCATTCACTTGGTTGCACCAGCTGCCAAATGCAGCAATATGGCAACTCCTTCTTCTCCACTCCCCCCCATTTAGAGTTCCAAGGATCACAGAAGAATTTCTGACGTGCTCCAACATTGAACAAAGCAATCTCTGATCTTAAGGAGAAAAAAGAAAAAAAAAAAAAAAAAAAAAAAAAAAAAAAAAAAAACTTTAAATAAAAAGAAAAAAAAAAAAAAAAAAAAAAAAAAAGAAAAAAAAAAAGAAAAAAAAAAGAAAAAAAAGAAGGGTTCAGTTTAATACAGGCAACTGGCAGAGATTCAAATTGCATCTTATTTTAGCCAAAGCTGTTCACCAATCCTGAGGAGAGATGTGAATTTTCAGCTCCAGTCAGATGCCTAATTATTCCTTTTTCCTTATCTTGCTTTTAAGATCTTGCCAAGGCTGCACCCATCCCTCTATCTCCAGGCATTTGAATACCACTCAAGAAACATCTGAACTCTGTGACGTTCAGCCTGTTTTCCCATCACCGTGTAACCTCTCAGGAACCCCTGCAGATGACAGTGTCTGACAAAGAGCACCTCGTGCTGGAAGAATGCTGCCTCTTACCTGTAGAGGTACCACTCCATCCAGAAAGGATCTCTGGGGCTGTCAGCTTGCTCTCACCAGACAGGAGCACGCCCTTTTCTACAGGGTGTTTAAGCAGAGCTACTGTGTGACAAATAATAGCATCCATTTTGCTCTAGGCAGGACCCAAGATTGAATCCACAGTCTGTTATTGACTACACAGTGGGGGCTTCCTCAAATTGCTGAGTCTAAATGAAAGGGAATGGCAAAGAGGGTAAAACGTGCAGGTTGTGCAGCACAAAATTAAATTTTTCAAAAATTGCAGTTTTGTTTTCCTTTCCACCCAAATTTCTCATCTTCCATTTCCTCCCCACCCATGTTTTCTGCAAAGGTCCCTTTCAGAGACACACCACACACTTGTTTTCTTCAGAGCCTGATTTCAGTCTCACCAAAGTCTGTGTCAGTCCTGAAGAAGGATGTGAGATAATCACATCTGAGCCCCAGAGGAGGGACACTTTGGCTTCTGGCAGGGCATCAATTATAGAGTCAGAACAGATTTTTTTAATGTGTCAGTTACAATTAGAGGAGTGACCTGAATGATGGATAACTCTTGTGTGGCTTTCCACCGGGGCCAGGAGCACCCAGGTAAGGGTTAGCTCCACTAAGAGAGACTGATGGCATTTTATATTGCCTGGGAAACGTGCTGTACATGCCACAGGACTAGTTTCTTAACAAATAATGTAAGAGGATGCTATGGTTTCCTATAACATCTTCCACTTTTAGATCTGCTTATACTGTACCAGTTATAAAAGTGATGATTATTGTTTATTACCTTTGGCTTCAAAAATGGCCACCTGCCACTTTAGAGTACAGGACATGCTGAGAAACAAACTCATTTCAGTTCCCTCTCATTTATTATCAGCTTTGTGCTTGGACTTCAGGTTTGGGCAAGGAAACATTAAACAAAATTCAGATTGGCTAATGCAGAACCAAAGTCTCTTTTTTAACCTTACAGACCTTTCTAAAACACATCAGTTTGTGTGATCCCTGGAGAGTGTGTGACACCAAAGCCCTGCTCTGAAGAGCTTGACTGTGTTTCTCATGCTTTAGACAGAGCAGGCATCAGTGACATTGATACATAATTTAGTCACCACCTTGAGGGTACATTAAATTAGCAAATTCCCTAATTTGCTAGGAATTCACATAGATGAATTGATGATTAAATAGCTGATTGAACTGAAGAACCCAAATGGAGCAGTTTGTTGCTAATTTAAATGCTCTCTATGTCTAGACCACTCTCCTTGTTACATTCTAATTGACCTAATTATTTCCAAAAACACCCTTTTAGTCATTTCTTTTGCATTTAGATCGTTCCATATGGGGGCTGGATGTGGGAGGAGGGCTGTTCTGGCGTATTCCAACAGCAGAAAGTATTTTAAGCATTTACTTTGGATAGCAGCAGCAGTGACTGCTTGTGAAGCTGTAGAACTTCACATAGACCTGAAGAGAAGACTGTGGGATTCCTGTTTGAACTTTGCCACTGCACAGCCACAATCCACTTTTAAGATGTCTGAAGAGTGACCACATCTCTGGAGAGGTCTCAGTCAGGTTCCTGCCATCTACAAGCTCCTGCTTGTCAGCCCAGCCGAGTGGGGTGACTGTTGTACCCATGGGCCCACTTTGCCTCCTGTAAAGGCAGCAGAATGGCACTTGCTTGTGAGGAAAACAGGGCTGAGATAGCACACTACAGTTGCTGTAGGGAGCTATTGTTATTACTTGTTGGAGCAAGCACCCACAGAGTTACCACATCTCAGCTGACATGAGGTAGCTTGTTCGCTCACGGTAGCTGGATCGTGCATCCGAGCCCCACGGGGGCCTGGGCTTCCCTCACATGACAGTATTATCTTTATTTTAAAGTAGTGAGGACAACAGCTGCAGGATACAGGAAAGCTAAATGTTAAAACACATTTCTAGTCCTCTAGATCCTCTATCCTCTAATGTCAGAAAAAAAGCTAGGCAGCCTGTTAATACTCTGGATGGAGAATCCACCATGATTGCTGGAAAGCTGTTGCTGTGGCTCATCATTTGTCCTGAAAGCATGCTTTATACAGCCAGGCTAAACTAAAAATGTTTCACTTTCCAGCTCCTGATCCTATTTTACCTTTGGTTGTTCAATGTTCACGAAAAGTTATATACAATCATCAATGGAGCCAGAATGGCTGTAATTATGTTTAACTCTTCTAGTTTTGGCTTTCATGTTTTTCAGATTCTCTGCTGCCTAGGGATGTAGTTTTGAGCCTTGTAGGTAGGCAAAACAAATCCTTTTCCTGCTGAAGGCCAAGGACAACTTTCAGGCCCAAAAGAATAAACAACATTGGACTGAAGGGAGAAACAAGAAGGATGGGACCTCACAACCTCAAGCTGTAATTGGACAATTAAACCCCGATATGCAAATGGACCAAAACCTATAAAAGTGACCGGTTTGGCATTTTGTGACCATTCTAAGTCCACCTTGGGTGTAGCCCTGGTTAGGCTCTTGTCCTGCCCAAGGTGTATCCTAAAAGCCTTTCAATAAATATCTATTTTATTCTCTAGCTCTGTCCTGTCTCTGTTTCAGGTCAGCCTTCCCAAGGCATCACTAGAATGCACTGGCAGATATCAACCTGTGTCACCAAAGCAGCCTCCTGTGTCCCTCACTGAGAAAGAGAAACAGAGGTGAGGGAAAGAAAAACTACTACCCAGGTCCTACACAAAATCAATGATGGTGCAAGTGGGAAAATTTGGATGTCTTGGTTAAGAGAATGTCTCATCAGGCAGGAACATTTTAACCAAAACTTATACCATCCTTAGCCCATCCTTCACTGGCCTCAGCTGAGTTAGTCCTGGCTCTCGTCTGGTGGCTGAGAGAAGGAGGGTTAAGATGCACAAAAATGCATTTTGTTATCCCTGATGGCTGTTCTGGTTTTTATCAGCTTTCTGTAGCTGGATATGTGTGTCAGTCAGATGTTGTGCCAGATGTTTCCCCCAAACAGTCACATATATGAAATAGCTGGAGCAAGGTAGGAACGTACTGATTGCCAACTACCTGCCAGTGCCTGCTGACTGTGTTTGGCAGCCTATGGCTCTACTCTTCTTCCAGCCAGCCTCAGGAGACTGGCCCATCCAAGGGACCCAGAGCAGGTGGTGATGGCTACAGTGGTGAGCAGACAAGTACAGTGGCCACCCTGGTCTAGGCTGCCCTTTCCCTCACTCCCTTTTCAGGATTCAGGACCTGTTGGCAGGGGCTGGTTGGTGTAGACTCATTTAGTGGCAATGCTGGACACCTGGACAGAAGGGCAGTTGCACAACCAGGGACAAGAAATAGCATAAAGATTATTGGTATGAATGATCCTGCTCCAAACAGCCTTTCAACAACTTGCCTGTAAAGTTTCTTTTCCAAATCCAGAGTGCCAGGCGGGTGTTTCCTGGATCTGGGGCTTTATGGGAGGTTTTCAGCTTACAAAGCACTGGATGTTTTCTGTCGCGTCAGGCCATGAGAAATTTCTGTCGTGTACTCATTTCTCAAATTAAGTGCATAAAAAGATGGTGCAGGCAGCCAAGTCTCACACAGATCCGGCTGTGTACTGCCAAACCTTTACAGGGCTGCCACTGACCAATGCAACTGGCAGCCAAAAGTGGCTGCTGAATCCAGCAGCCTCCTCCGGAGGTGGTGCACCCTGTGCAGATGCAGAATGTCCCTTCTCTCCATGTACCATCAGCCAGAGGCTCCCCAGCCTGGCCCCCAAGTTCCTGATTCTCATCCCCCCATGCTATGCTGATAGCAGTGAACTGAGTTTTTCCTTTTCCTCTAGACAGTCTCCCCCCTCCCACCCTTGGATACCCCAATTCTTGTGGATTCCTTATAAAAAAATAACCCTTTTTAGGGAATTTAGTGATAAAAATCAGAGTAGCAGCAGCTCTGTCCTTCCAATGCTTTGTGCATTATTATTCACCACCACCTTTGGATGTATCTTAGAAAGATTGTTATTTAGGGAAATCAACCATCACCTGGATCAATATCCTGCATAAACCCTCCGATTGTATCAGTGATCTCTGCCCATCACAGACTTCACCTCCCTCTTTTGGTTCTTCAGGGGAATCTTTGGTCTTTTCCAGGTTTTCTGTGTCAGTTGTCTGCTCATTTGCTATGATTGAATTGCAGTTAAACCCTTTAAGGTATTNTCTTTTTGATTTTTTGGAAAATTTTTTTTTTTTTTTTTTTTTTTTTTTTTTTTTTTTGTCACTTATACCATGAGTTTTCACTTACGATTTTCTCAGAACTTCAGAACTAAAATTCTTTTTATGTGTGCATAGTACTTTTCTCTGAACAATATTTCTGCATGCAATTAAAAACCCCTGATTCTGTACATTTTATAAATAAAGCCTCCAGACTTATATTTAGATTACAATGATCTCTTGGGCATGAACTGTCTTCCCAGTCTCTATTTATGAAGCACACAACACTACAGTAACAATAAAAGCAATGTCATCTGGTTGCATTCAGAAAGAAAAGATCTATCATCAGCTATATCTGGATATCCTCCTTTCATCAGCAGCATGTAAAAAAAAAAAAACTTACATGAAAATTCCTCACTTGAAAAAAAAATGAGATTTCCAACAAAGGGAACTATTCTTGGGAAATTTCAGTTTTGTTTGTTTTCTTGTTTTCATTGGAAAACTGGATGCACCAAACACCACACAAAAAGTTCAGTGCAAACAAAACATAGGGATTTGGCATGTTAAGGTAAAAAAAAACATAGTCTTTGGTTTGAGGCCAGAACTACCAACAACAGAGGATGTTTTTTAATTAAAAATCAAAATTTCCTCTAGCTATTCTTTTGTTTTTCAGTAAAAACTGCCGAACAACATTTTCTTGCCAACTCTAGCACAAATAACCTCTCTTCTGGTTTTGACAACTTCCTTGGGATTATGTTGCTCTATTTCAAGTTCTTCCTTGTTTTCTTTCCTCTACCTTAATGCCAGCATTGGCACTGAAGCTTCCCTTAATGATGACATATGTTCCTCACTCATTCAGAATATGATCTAACTCTTTATATAGAGCATCTGTTTATTTATCTGTGGGACATGTGGCTAGAACATAAACTTGAATGAGCTGTGGGAAAGGCCAATTTTAAATATGAAAATAGACTAACATTGGTGTAGTTACAGACACTTGCAGCTCCCTAATTTGATTACTAGTCACAGAAAATGCTTAGACATTCTCATGACAATTAGTATAAACATTATTCTTTCCATTGGAAAAAATATTATTATAGCTGGACAAATAAACTGACCCAACTTAAAAATGAATGTCATTTCATTGCCTTTGAAGGCATAATTCAGTAGTGGTGCTTAATATTCTCAGCTGTCATCAACCATGCAGTAATTAGTTTCAGTTCTAATGAATATTTATTTATATGAACAAGGTATAAGCATTGCAAATATCATACATATTTGACCACAGTTTATGATGATGATATTGTATGATTGCATGTATGTATTCGTTATTATTACATGAATATTTCATGGATCAGTGTGAAATGTAATTACACCCCGGTATGTTTGCTTAATGTCAGTGTCAACAATTTGATCGAGATTAGCATAAGACCAAGTGATTTTCTCAATGTGGATCCAAGTTTCTCATCTCTGCTACCAGGAGCAAGATTTCAGGGATCATAAATAATAGTGGGGTGGTCAGGGTGCTTTTCCACAGCTTGAATCGCTTGATAGAAAACTCTTCCTCAGCTTACAGACAAAAGAGAAGGGTGAAAAATCATGTTTAGTTTTCTTGAATGCTTAAGCCTAGAAGAATCAAAGATCCAGAGCTATCAGAGTTATGGAGTGTGCTGTGAAGATCTGCAGTCCATTTCAAGCCATTTATCCATTGCTCTTGCTCAGTTCAGGAAGAGTCCTAAATACAATCTTGGTATCCTGCTGTCAGTAAGAGTAAGATATTGTTTCATCGCATGCTAACACCTAAATTCTCTATTACATCAGTTGTTTAAAAATTTCCCATTTGCATGAGATGTTGGAAGTTCTCTGTAATCACAAATATCCCCTAAAAATGAAAGATCAGAGAGAAAATAAAGCACTGCTTTCTATTTTTGTCGGTGTTTACTTTGTTCCCTTGTTCACATGTCATGCAAGAAGCCATTTCAGTTTCCTCTGTTGAGACAGTTTCTCTTGCAGTTTCAATGTCTTTCTCACAGGGCAAGACAGCAGAGAAAACATGTTTTAAAAATAGGAAAATGTGATTGTAAAAACCACAAACTTGTGTTTTGTACAGAGAAGAGGTGAAGATGGTCAGAGAGCTACTGCACATAAATCCCTTTAATCTAAGTTTTGAATTGACAAAGTCTTACTAAAGATGAAACTCTTCACTTTTATACTCATATCAGCCTTGGTATCAGAAACTGTGTACATTTGCATGTAGGAGATGATTTCTCAGTATTATTCAGCTACATAATTTCCCTTTTTCCTTTGGATTCCCCAGTTTGAGCATCTTTCATTTGCAGTACTGCTGACCCAAATTGCCCATCCTTTCTGAAATACTTCTTCTGAGATCCTAAATCATGAAGATTTCACTGGATTAATCCATCAATGCTGCAATGCCACAGCAGCTCTGTGGGACTCAGCTGGAGTCCATTGCTGGCTTAGTCTGTTTTGATGCTGCTCTGTGTTTGGGGGGGCTTGTAATGCTGATGGGAGGGAGTGCAAAGTTGGAAAAACCCCTTCCCAAGGACAGGGTGACAGCCAACTTGTTTTTCTGATCCTCTGAGCTGTGAAGCATGTGCTGACATTTTCTACTGGTAGTTCTTGACAATCTCTGAATGGTGAGTACAGGTTTGTTTAGGACTTAGCATTTCCTTGCCCTCCCTGTGTATAAGGCAGAACCACATGTGTCTGTAAGGGGCATATTCTCACCAACAAAACCTGCAAGTGTGCATCCAGTCCCATTCCCCTGAGCATTATAGACCCAGACAGCACATGGATTTCATGACAGGTGGGTTACAGAAGCATAGGATGGTCTTCTGAGTTTTGGGGTGTGGAGAAACGCCATGGTGGGAGTCATCTGATGGTCAGAAACCTCTTTGGAGGCTATGAGTGGTGTGCTGTCCTAGAAGAACTGATGGATTTTTTTGCTACTTTTAGGAAATGATTTTACATGGAAAAGTTCTGGAAAAGGAGGCAGGATTTGTCTTTGCCTAAAGTCCTTCTAAGTCATGCTGGTTTATGATGTTGAGATAGTTCCCAGGTGTTTGGACTGAAACCACCAACTAAGGTGACAATATGCACAGTTTGTCCCAACATAACGTGCATAACGCCTGGCACAGGCTTTGTGACAAATTGAGTTATGGTAAGAGAGTGCCCAGACCCAGTGTCTCTGGTATTTCTCTTTAAAGGGCCACCAGCTACCAAAGCCTTGAAGGATGCTTGGCAGAGGGGTGGCAAGAGCCCCAGGGTTTCCAGGCACTGCTGATTTTGGGAATGTGCAGTACTCCATTTTTCATCTCACGTGGGCTGTTTTTCTCAGTGTATCAGGCTGATTCCAGCACTTTGCTACCTTGACTCTATCAGCCATTCCCAAAACTGCTGCTTAGCCAGCACTGCTGTAATTTCAGCTGCTAAGCCGCTGGCTCTTCCTGGTTTTAATCTTCCTATCCATTTTCCTGTTTCAAATCACAAAGGTCAGTTCTCATGAGGAACAGTTCTTTCCTCTTTGTGCTACTGCTTGTTCTGCAGCTCAATCCTTCCCTGATGCTTCCCTGGTGCTTTGTGTCTAAGGCACAACACAGAGACAGGCAATGCAATGTGCTCCCTCCTTATTAATATAGATTGATGTTGAAAGGAGTGCTGGATGTAAGATTTTAATCAAGAAACTGCAGCAACTTTATAAGCATTATATATCTCCCTTAATTTGGCCAGCAGTTAAAATATGGTTGGCAGGAGGAAAAAGGAAAACTCCTTCTCTCTCTCACCAATGTACTTTCCAACATGAAAAAAACAAAAGGATTTTGAATAAAGTGGCAATATGGATGCATTTGAAACTGCGAAATGTGATTCTTAATTGCTCGTGATTGTCTTTCCAACAACTGGTAGGTTAACCACGGCAGGCTGACAGCCTGCACTAACTGACAATCAATATTGTTGAAGCACAGAACCTTTGCCTGCAAGACACAAAAACATTTCATTTTCAAACACTACAGGACATCTGCTTCTCGAGAGAAAAAGTTTCTTCTTCTCAGCAATATGCGCTAACTTGTAACTTATTTTTTCTCCTTGCTCGGAGGAAACAAAAGTCTTCTTTATACCATATCCTTTCCACTAATCTGGCAGCTATCCAGTGTGGGTTTAAACAGATGTTCTGGAAAAAAATATGGCATACACAAATGAGATGGAATCCAGCAATTCAGTCATGGATTATTACAGATATAAAATGTGAAGAGCTAAATTCTTCCCAGATTCACATTCTGTATAATATTTGGCACTAGATGTAAGAACAGCACACAAACAAATCATTAATACCCTCATTATAATAATTATTATATATTTAGCACAAAGACCCCAGGCTGGCTCAAACCCTACGTGTTAAATACTGTACAGATGCATGTTCAGGCTGAGGAGTTTATTCAAAAGGCTGCTTGCACCAAAGACTTATATATGTAAGTAACTTTCCTTGTGCATGTTTACAGAATTAAGCCCCATATATGATTATATTATTGGCAACAACGGACATTTCTTACTTTCCACACTGCAGCCTTTGAATAAATCACACAATAACAAACAATTTGATGTTAAAGGGAAAGAACTTGATTCTTGCTGCATCTAAGGCTGCTAAGGACTGTCCCAGTGTTGAAAATTTAGTGGTAGAAATTGTATGGACGTACTCTTCATAAATATATATTACACACAAGGCAATGAAACTGATAAATTTATCTTTTTAAGTGCTGAAATGCATCATACAGTCTCCTGATGTGAAGGGCAACTATGTAAGCCCTGAGGTCTGATGGATGGGATGACCTGTGAAAGCATCAGGGAAGGAGAGCTTGTACCATGGGACAGATGATGGGTGGCACAGAGGGATGCTGGCAACTTTGGGAAAGGCACAAAGAAATTGTTTTCAGCTTTTAATGACATTGTAGAGCCAATATGGTCTGATGGACAGAATGTCTAAGAGCAGGTGTACCCCTATGGTCCATGGAGACCTCAGGGTTCTGATGTCTCCCATATTCAGTCTGAGCTCCTGGTGACTAGGACTGTGCCTACCACAACCTGCTTTCCTTTTTAACTTTTCCATTTCCAAGTGCTGAGGAATGAAGCCCAATGCTTGTGGTAATAAATGAAAAAAACAATTACCTTTTTGAGTAGTCACAAAGGATACGTGATAACTTGACAGAAAAGTCTGTTTCCTATTATTGTTTTTGCTGAACAAAATGAAATGAAAGATGTTGGGGTGATGCCAGGGTGACAACTGGGAGGGATTCACTTGTCCCTATTTTTCTGGCTGCTTTTTCTTTGCAGTCTCTAACTTCTCATCATTTCATGAACCCCAGAAAAGTTTCAGGGAAACAAAAATACACCAAACTGTAGCTTTTCTACCCCTGAACTTTTTGAAATGAGAGCTCTCTTGATGGGTTGCAATGGAAGAACAATGAAAAAATGTAAATGAGGAAAACTAAGAACTGGGCAGGTCATTTTTTTCCTCTCCAGACAGGGTGAAACATTAAAAATTCAGACCTTTGCGAAATCCAAGGATATCCATAAATCCACATCTAGGAGGCATCCCAAATGCAACTGTAAAAGCTGCTGCATGGGAAACACAGTGAAAGAAAAGCAACCTGCACTTTTCCTAGCAGGAGTGTAACCAGCCTGTTCTTCCCTTTCCCCACTGCTGCCTGTTGCTGTGAGAACAATTGCAAGAGCAGCACTGCTTGACGCCAGTGGCCTGTGCCAGGGGCAGATGTTCTGGCACATTCCCAGATGTTCTGGGAAAGCAGAGGTGCTGGCAGTGCCCAGGCCAGCCCACATCCCTGCACACACCCTCCCTCCCACACACCATCCCCCCCAGGATCCTTGTGTACTTGATGTCTCTCCAGAAATGCTGGTGAACAGCCACATGGAGATGGCTTCAGTGCACACTCTGGGGCAGTTTTAATAAATCTAGCTACAGAAGGAGCTGAATTGAACATGCAGGCTGACTGCTCAAACTGCCTGGTTCTGGTTACAAGCTCAAGAAATCGAGTGAAATAACATGCAAAGCTTAGTGTATCCTATCTAAGCCAGTGAGCAAGTCAGGCTTAGTGGGTTATTTGATGATACTTGATTCTCCTCCTATATGAATAACATCTGCAAATATGCTGAGTCTCCTTGGAATTGGTTTTGGTTTAAAAGAATTTGTTATTAAGAGCATTTCAATCAGCCATGCTGCTTTGGCTGGTCACAGTGTCACGTTTGAGCCTCCCCATTCCCTGCCTCAAGAAACATCATCCTCATAATAATCAGGTGTTTGTTATGGAACCCTCCAAAGACAACGGGAGAGAGCACTGATGCGATAAGCCCGCTGCTGAGGCTTAGAAATTAGGATGATGCTAAAGCAGGGAAAAAAGACAAAATTAAATAAAGGAAAACATCTGATTCCTGAAACCCCACTGGCTATGTTTAGATGTCTCAGCAGCAGCCAGCTCAGTGCTAGGGTACTTCACATGTGCATCCTGCCTTGTGCACCCACATTGCTCCTGTGGCAAGGCCAGGGACACTGGCAATGTTAAGCCTCACAGACATCCCAAAGACTCTTCCTGAACAGCAATGCCTGATCTTTCTTGGAAGGAGCTCAGGCAGAACTGTTTGTCTTTTTCACCACAATCAAGTTACGGGTGGGTGATGCTAGAAAAATAAGTGGCCACCACACCTTGACTCCATCAACTCCACCACACTTTACTTCCATTATCTCCATCACACATCTAGAGGGCTTCTGCAATTGCCCATAGCAGAGCAACAGCAAGCTTTCTTTATCTCAGGAAAATAATGTAAAAAGGCCATCCTGGGACAGACCAGAGGTATATCAAGTCTAGTGTCTTCTCTCCAAAACAGAAGAGCAGTGATGTGGTCAGATGAATGTAAGAACAGGGTAAGTAATCAGTGATGCTACCCCAGAAAATTCTTCACGCTGTCAGCGCTGTGTGGCTTTATAAGCCCAACTCTGTGCATTGTATTTAACACCTTTTGATTAATTCATTAACTGTGAAATTTTCTCATGGTCCTCCAAACCCGTGCAGTCTTGACACCCTGGAGGTGCTGTATGAAGGAGATGCACACCTTAGCTTCAATTCCATGGAGAATCACCTCCTTTAATTCATCCTGAACCCACAATCTTGCTGAGTTTGTCTGCTGTTCCTGGTTCTTATCCTGGAAGAAAGAGAGAAGGCCTGATGTCCCCATAATGATCTGATCCTGCAGTATCCTGTTGCCCCACTCTGAAACACCTTTCACCAAGGCTGCAAGAGTTGTCCCTCTGCAACCAGCCTGAGACTACATGGCCATGTCCACTAGGCTGGACAGTAAGTTTGGGACAGGGAATGATCTAGACAGAAACTCAAAGAGAGTTTCCTGACTGGTAAGAACTTCAGCCTCACCCAGGCAGTGTGGCTTAATTCATCAGTGCCCACAACGAGTGCAGGTACCCAAGTGCCAGGCACAACAGCCAGCAGCGTGGCAGCAGATGGAGCAGACAGTACCCCAGACTCTGGATATGTTTAGACAGACAGCAGTGTTTTGCAACCACAATTTTTCCACAACTTGCTCAACCTTACCTCCTCCTTCTTTCCAGACTTTAAGGTAAGCAACCTTAAAAGCAGCTCCAGAAGTGGGCAGGGGCTAAAGAAGAAAGTCCCAGAAAAAGCATCTGGGCAGGGAGAGGTGGGAGGGAGGCACATGCCCGTACCCACTGTCACCAGCCTGCCTGAAAAGAGAATTAATATCATTTGTGTGGGATTTTCCTCCCCCTCCCGCAGATCAAAAGGACAGCAGCAATGCAATCTGCTGTTTGTGTAGGAAATGTGTCAGAAGAAGGAAGGAGGGGATACACATGGGAACATCTGCTCTAAGAAGCCACTTGAAAATTAACCATTTAGGTCCTGATCCAGGGAGCACCTGCCTAGAGTTAAGCCTCAATGACACCGTGGCTGTGCATGTTCACGGCACCTAATGCAAAGTCCTGGAGGAGGATAAGGGTGATGAGCAGTTCTTCCTCACTGGGTTCACATTGGCAGAAGGGAGCCCTTCCTGGTGCTGCTGGGCAGGCACATGCAGGCTCACTCTGATGGCTCTGCTGAAGATGTGGCTGGCCAGAGTTCTGCATCTCCATCAAGGCACACCTGGACAAGTGCAAAGTTTGCAACATGGCTCCCTGAGTCACTGGTGCCAACAGCAGGGCACAGGGGAGACAGGACTTTTTATTTCATTTGTCTGTCAGGTTTTAAGCACCAAACTCCTCCCTTCCACTGCTCTACTTGTTGTTCTCTTGCTCTTTCTGCATCAGCGGACCTGGCAGCCCACAAAAGAAGCAGAAAATTAAAGGTGGGAGCAGCGCATCTGTCTGTTATTATTACAAGTGCCCTGATCACTCACAGCCACCCATTGTGACCTTTGCACAAAAACTTGTCACTGGAATAAAGTATTTGCTGACCTGGCCTTGTAACACCGCCACACATAAAGATAAGTACAGCGGAGAAACAGAAAAGTTAAAAAAAAAAAAAGAAGGAAAAGGTCGAATTCTTTCTTCCTTCTGCATATAAAATTAAAAATCTCACATTGTCCCAGTGCAACAGAGTTGAGCACAAAAGGGAAAAAACAGCTCTGTGTTGTTCTAGGCCAGGTGCCAGAACAACTTGTGTGAGTTTGTGCTGGCAGCCGTGTCCTCCGGCCGAGGGTCCGCGCTCGGCAGCCGCACGGAGCCGACACCACCGACCCTTCCTCAGGCCACTGAGTCACCTTCCTGCCATCCCCCTGCCACCCTGAACCTCCCAGGCACTTCAGCAGAGGTTGCTTTTCTTCTGTTTGTTTGTCCATTTGTTTGGTGTCCTGTAAGACGTGTCCCATGATTGTCATTTACTACCCAGGGTGGCATACGAAAGACTGCCGCCTCTGTGAAAACATCAACCTTAACCCAGTTTTGGACACAGTCCAACAAATCCTTTACCCAGAGAAATACTTTTACACAACTATTTAAGGCAACAGGAATCCTTGCATGAGTAAAGGATTGTGGGATTTAGCCTTTACCCATCTTATCTTTCCAGTAAATAAAATATATATTTTTTTTGCCACTTTTATCCTTTCACTGTTCCTTGGTGTTTGCTTATTTCCTCAGAGTTCCCTATGATTCCAAGCATCATTTACCTTGTAATTCCTTTCTTTCTCATCTCTGCTCTATATAAATTTTGCTACTTTTTCCCACCTTACCTGTATACTTGAGTCAAATGGGCAATCTGTTCTCCAAATTAGGAGGCAGAAATTGTTTGGATTTCAGCTTCTGTATCAGAGTTGATCTTCTCAGTATTGACTCCACATCAAGTGCAGTGCTGGAAGAGCTGGGGAATCCAGGTAACTCAATACCAAAGGAAAAAAAAATCCCCTTTTAAATAATTTTTCTTAGAACTGATCTTGAAAGGACCTCTGCTTTCCTCTTCTGTCCCTGCCTTCTTAGGAGTCTGGTCTAAATTCATGTAGTCACAAATTCTCTCCCATATTGATCACTAAGATGCAGCAGAGAGCCTGAGAGTATCCTGATTACAAAGGTGTAGTTTGAATGTTGCTCTGGACTAGAGCTGGAGGCTACCTCTACTTCCCTCAGATGAAAATAAATACTTAGCCTTTTGGACTACGGAATTAAAGGCAGGCATGAGCAGCAGCACATCACACCATGTACACTGCTGGCTACAAAAACCTTGGGTCCTACTGCCACCCCAGCCCGACGGACCCCCTAGGCACATCATCAAGTCTGGGTCATGAAGGTCAGACAAAAAAAAGGAACATGTAAAAAACACGGGGTTTTGGTCCACTGCTGCTTCTTCTGCAACTCTCCCAGTCCATTTAGTGTTACTCTTAGTTTGGCCCCCTCTTTGTCTTCTGCCGACTTCTTTGTCATGCCAGCTTCTAGAAAACCCCTTTGTCTACAAATTATCACCAGCACCATTTCCGTGGCAGTGCTGCATTCCTCCCACTCTGCTGTGAGCAGGTGACACCCTACCAGCGACACCCGCAGGTCCCCGGCAGGTGATCACCACTCCAGGTTGTTCCTTTCACTTATTAACTGTTACGGGCTGGCCTCCAGGTTAAGTGTGGTGCTGAGTGTCTTTTGCTCTTCAGCAAGTGTCACCAGGTTCACCAGATGAGACTGACACTTTGCAAAAGCATCGGGAGTACTTCATGATGAGCCGGTATTTTTTTTTTTTTTTCCCAAGGCTTTGTACATTTCTTGACATCTCTACCATCCCACTTTATTTCCAAGGCAAACTGCTGAAATCCTTTTCCTCCCTGGGTGCAGGTGGAGCTCAGGCTGGTCACTGTGTTGCAAGAGGAACTCTGTAACGTGATAGCTTGGATTTCAGACTGCAGCCTGAACTTCCTGATGCAGTGAAGTCTGTTGCTTTGTTGTGAAGCCACAATGCAGGAGCAAAGTGTTGAGTACACAAGTTTGGGCTCTGAAATCAAAACTCCTCCACAGGCAGGGGTCTACCTGCAGCTAGGTTCAAACTTACTCAGGTTTCAGGGAGTCTGTTCCCCCTCCCTGCACCTTAACCTCAGTACTCCTCAGTGCTCCTCCTCCCACAGACCCAGCCGGGTGACCAGCTTCAGGTATCCAACTCTGCAGCCACATTCTGAAGCTTAATGTTATTTACATCTTTCAGGGATTCATTAAAGCAGGACTTACACTGAAAGTCTAATTAAGACTGAAGTCCCACATTCATTTCCAGAGCAGTAAAAGGCGAGTTATGTAAACTCACAGCAAGTAATTCTTCTTTTACCAGAAGAGCAACATAAAAGCATAAAACGCATCCATAGGCAAAACAGTAAAAGAGGGGAGTGAAGGTTCTGGCAGACAGTACATAAGAGAAGGAAGTCTAGAAAGACATTTTTATTTGCATTTCTTACATTACATTCTCTGGACTTCCCCTCCACCTGGAATACATCAGAGGGAAATGGACCAACCAGTGTGATGGCTACTGTACAGCCCTGAGACAAAAAGCAGCTTATTTTGACTAGAAAAATGATCTGTCTTACTCTCCTCATCCCCAGCCTCCCATTTTTCTCTCCATACCGGGGGCTGGGCTGCTCTCAGAGGCACGGGTTTGGAGCTCAGGCTCCCAAAGGAGTCAAGCAGAGACAGCCCACTGGGCCCAGCTTCTCCCTGCACAGAACTCCCTGAGTCATTCCAAATCCTTCTTATCCTGTGTCACCAAAACCTTCATCCCAGCTCCTCCGACTAAATTGTGTGCCACATCAAGGCAAGGTTGAGGCACAGCAAAGAGCAAGACTTGCCTTTGCTGAAGGTATCAGCACAAAAAGGATTGGGCTGTGAGGGAAGAGGAAGACATCCTAGAAGCATAAGGAATAGGGTTAGAAGATGATGCCAGTGTGAGCACTCCAAGTTACAGAGGGTCTTGGAGGTGGGAACAGGCAGCTTGGTTTTGATTCAGTACCACATAAAAGGATAAAGGAAGAGTAGAGGTGATTGCTGCAGCTATGGGGATGTGTTTGGGAGGGCAGGAGTGGGTATCACTGAGGCCACTAACAGATGTTGTAGCAATGACAGTCTGAATTGTGTAACACAGGGAGGTTTTAGTATGGGCAATGGAGAAAAGTGAGATTTTGGGATTTTCTTATTTTAACAGGCATCTGGGATACTTGTTTGTTTGTACTCAGGTTTATTTGGAAACCCCATGGAAAAGCAAAAGAGAAGAGTGTTATTATATACCCCACACGTGAGAAAAGACAGTCTTTTATGCCCTGAGATTGCTGATTTAGCCAATGAGGAACCCAACACTTGTTCTAAGAACACATTCAGCCAATCCCACAAGTCCCAGGAGAGGAATGGATCCTGCTTAAGAGACCTTTTGCAGATAGTGGGATAAATATGCCAGATCTCTGCCTTACAAATCTCAGGGCAGTAGTTGGAAGTAATATTGATTTGTCCTGGGATGAAGTGCTTTCCGAGGAACTGCTGCAAAAGTTGTATGAGAACATCTTCAGAATGAAACCCTTTATTCTAGGTTATATTTTTTGCTTAGCAAGTATTTTCATCCTGAGATTTCCCAGTCCTAATCTAGCAAAACACTTCTGCAGTATTAAGGTCTCTTCTGGGAGTTACCAAAATAAAGTGCATTGTTAACATGGTGCATTATTTGCTTACAAATAGAGCAATGCCAATTAAATTCTCTCCTTTAATAAGAAATTAGTAACTCTACACTGGACCATTATTGAGGATACAGCAGCTTCTGATTTAAAGACTTTTATCTGGCTCTGATAAATTTTATGTCTGGTCCCAAAGCAGACACCAATTTTGTCTCTTACTGTCCACTGGTATTTATGGCCTTTCACTGTCCCTCTCTGTATCCTGCTATGAACTTCTATACACCTGTTATTTTATATATGTGTTCTCAGCTTCCTTCCTGGGCATTGATAAAGAAATAAAACAAATATTAAAAAGGAACATTTAATTATTAATAATTAATTTGGCAAAGAAAACCCAAGCAATGTTAAAATACAGCTTCCAGGGTAATGAACAAGAGTGAAAGAGGGAAAAAAAACTGAAAGAAGAGTGCGCCTTGCCAATGCCATCCAAATTTTCTTCACCACTGCAAAGCAAGAAGCATGCTCTCTTTACTGAAAAAGCAATGGCTTTATAAAGGCTGAAAAGGTACCTTCATTTAGCATTTCTAGAAAAACAGAACAGAGCAGACTGAAAAAAAAACAAACAAACAAAAAAACCAAAAAAACCCAACCAGAAGTTAAGGATTAGACAAGCTGAGTAAAACTATGGAAGATGAATAACTGAGTGAAAGCTGCCTCCCAGATGCTGACAGGGGAGCCAAGGTACAGGTGTGATATTAAATGCCTGGCTGGCTCAGACAGGGATGTTGTAAGCTCTCACTGCAGAGTCGAATGTGACCTGTGCCAGTGGTACCTCTGCAGAGTCCTTTTTGATTTTAATGTGTGCTCCTAGATTGATGCAGCCTTATTGACAGCCACGTTATGGCAAATATGTAATTTACACATGCAGCTTAGTGCCACCAGCCTCTCCATTTGGTAGGATGATTTGACAATGGCCCTGGCTGCTCCAATATATACTCACAAATACTGCAGCACACGCAGGGTCTCGTTATCGGGGAGAAATCAGCAGGACAGCCATAAAACAAATCCGACTCACATAAGCACACTGCTGAGGAGACTGTCTGCAATATATGCTCTGATTAATGTCTGGAATGGCAGCAGTGCAAGTTAATGCTTTCTGGAGTCTTGGATGACATGCTTGAAAAGATCTTTGGGAAAGTCGTGCCCACTTTTATGACCTGACTGCAAACTGAGCAACCCCCCCCCAAATGCTGACCTTGGATTTGACTGCAGGGTAAGTGCTGGAGGAGATTGCTAATTGGGGAAGTCCTGCGGATGCCAAGGGCAGCTCCTTGTCTTACTGCCACCAGCTCTGCATCTTTCGGGGTTAAATTCCTCCCTGTTTCACAGGAGGGAATGAAGCATTTGGTCCTTCTAATGCTCGCTGCTGTCTGCAAGGGATAAAACAGCCTTTGAAAAAGTTTGGAAGAACTTCTGCAAATAAACCTCACTATGACCAATGCACTTAAAATAGCTTCAAACCTGCAAGTATTAGACAGTCTCAGGCCCTGACTCTCCCTCTGAAATGCAACTGGACTATCACAAAGAAGACGTCCTATTAAAAAAAAAAAAAAGAAAAAAAAAAAGAAAAAAAAATAGAACATAAAAGCACTGAAATCATGTAGAAACAAACACAAAGAGGCTTCAGCCCAATGTGGTGAGAGAGAAAACGATTAAATCGCATGAAAAACCTGTTGCTACCGCTTCTGCATCTGGCCAAAAAAGAGGGCTAGAGAGGCCCCACTCAGTAAATACCTACTCTTGTTGGATCAAAGGGGTAAGAATGGAAGCGAGTCCTCAGGCTTTATGGACCTGATCCAGTTGGTTTTTCTACTAATTTCTGTGGGTTTTGGCTGGTGTCCAGGCAGCAAAAACAACCAGGAGCAGGGCTAGCCTTGCCTGGCAAGTGGAAGCCCTGCCAGCACCACTGATTTTTACTCTCTCTGCCCTAAAGCTGGGCTTTCTGCTCAACTCTGGAAAGCTCCACAGGCAGCAAAAGGCTTGCTGGAGCCCAGAAGGGTTTTGTCCAGACCCAGGAACGCACCCAGCTGCACAAGGATGTCCGACCTGGTCACTCCCAACAGCTTCCATCAGTCCCCATCCGCATTCAGCCATCCTGATGTTCAGTGGCACGGTGGCTGTGATCTCCTCCCAGCACAGGCACCAGTCACAAATCTGGGTATTGGCCAAGCAGCTCTGCCTGGCTCTGCTCCACTGAGGAAGGACTGAAAACAGAGCCTTCTCTGGGCTGGGTGGGAGGGGAACCCTCAGCCTGAGAAGGGCTCAGGGGCCAGGGAGAGGAAAGCAGATAGTTTGCTCACCCTGTCGTGCTCTCACGAGGGCTGTCAGAAACGCAGGAGCTCTCGGAATAAAGTTTCTGGGGCAGTTCTTCCTGTTGCCTTGCTTCCAGTAATGACTTTGTGCTTGTTTACATTAGCAAGTTGTACTACCAGTATTTTATACAACCGTAGCTAAATCACTACAACACCTGCATTGTACCCAGCGTTGCCTTGGTGTGAAGGTGAGTATAGTATTTTTGAGTCCTGAAAAAGCAAGCCAGAAACAGGCTAAATGGATACTTAGTGGAAATGGGAATGCTGTTGTATTTTCTGACACATCAAACTCGATAATGACCACAGACTTAACTGTGAAATTGTAACTGGCTTCCTAAAAATAAGACACTGCCAGATTGTAGACAATTATACCTAGTTTACAGCACCTAAATAGGAATTAAAACCTTGGTTGTTTTTGTAATCTTGTTTTTCCTCAATTTATTTATTAAAGGGGAGAGTGTAGCATGAATTATTACTTACACAAAACAAGGTATTTCTGCCAAGAAGCCTAAATCATACGAGTACAAGATCCTGTCTAACATTTCCAATGTACAAAGACAACAAAACTCCACAAGTTAGCAAATGCACAGAGTAACTTCATGGAGATTACGGTTGCACTTTGGGGAAGAAATTGCTTCACTTTTGGTAGAGCCTGTGCAGGCTGTGACTGCAGGATGACACCGTCTTTAAAAGGACAGAGCTCCCCAGTCCCGTCTGCCATGGTGGACAAATAGATAAAGCTCTCAGCTTTACTGAATGGTGACAGGTTTAACCCCAGGACCTTTAACTCTTTGGCTGGAGCTGGGCACTTCCACGTTCTGGGCTGGAGTTCTCCAGTTTGAAACTTACAGCTGACAGTGTTACCAAATGCTGTTACTCTGAGAAGGGCTTTGTGACAACGCAATCATTAGTGCTCAAATCCACCCAAATATCCTGGCATTCACTGACAATGGAGTTAAACAGTTGAGGTTCGTGGGAGAAAAGTGGTGTTAGTGATGCAGACCCCAGCTCCTGTGACTAAGAGCCTTAATATATGAGATCTAAATTAAGTTAGATTAAATCCAAATTAAACCTGATGTTTAAAGGTGTTAATGCTGTCATTGTAGAAAAATGTGGGGAAAAAATCGATTAATAATAATAATTTTTAAAAGTTTCTATTTTGCAGATATTACAATCTAGGCAAGGCAGCCTAGAGGAAGGAAAGGGAAAGGAGTTTCCCTGTTTTACTTGTTGGAGGCTGAAGCACAGTCTGGAGACTCCAGCTGGCACCACGCAGGGCGTTCGCGGGGGAACTCTGACGTGCCCCCGGTGCTCCGCTACCCCTCCGTTCTCCCTTACCCACCAGCACTCTCATATTCATCCCTCAAAAACCTCAACATCCACCTCGACCCGGAGCCTCAATCCACAAGCCCCTGCCTCCCCTCCTGGCGCTGCTGCAGCCCCGAGGCTCTGGGACAACCCGGAGCAGCGACATCCCGGGCCGCTTCCCGCGGGGTCGGAGCGGCACCGGGGCGCCGGCAGCCGCAGCTTCCCAGCGGGTTTCGGCGGCGTCTGCCG
>WEIU01009825.1:87186-126361 GCA_013389925.1 Aegithalos caudatus | reverse complement strand
TTTTTTCCCCCCCCCCCCCCCTTAATAAAACTATTACAGACAATTAACAGTAAATGTTATCTCCAAGGCTGTTTCTTTGGCTTGGGTTACCAAAAAGCCGATCTGTTTGTTACAGCTGCTAGGAGGCTTTAGTTTACAGTAGCATTCAAGTTTTTCCTGTTTTGAACAGGTTATGAAGGAAGAATGGAGTTTCCAGACCATAGCCGCCAGTTGCTGCAGTGTCTGAGTCAGCAGCGTCACCAGGGCTTCCTGTGTGACTGTACTGTTTTAGTTGGAGAAGCTCAATTCAGAGCTCACAGAGCCGTTCTTGCCTCTTGCAGTATGTACTTCCATCTTTTCTACAGGGACCAGTTAGACAAAAGGGATATTGTGCATCTGAACAGTGACATTGTCACAGCCCCTGCCTTCAGCCTGCTGCTCGAATTCATGTACGAGGGAAAGCTGGAATTCAACAGTCTCCCAGTGGAAGATGTGCTGGCTGCGGCGAGCTACCTTCACATGTATGACATTGTGAAAGTCTGCAAGGGCAAGTTGAAAGATAAAGAATTATGTTCGGAAGAGAAGATTAATGATGAGGCGGCTAGTTTGGAGAAAGCGGAGCATTTTCTCGACGCCGGAGTGCCCCTGGTCCACGAGTTTGACCCAGGAAACAAACAAAAATTCAGCGTTGCAGAATACGAGAGAGCAGCAGGCAAAGAAAAGGTCAGCAGTCACCCCGCCTGGTCCTCTGATCATATAAGTGTCAGCTCTGTGCCGACAGAGGCAGAACCGTGCGCCGCAGCAGCTGGAAAAACAAAGGCTAATGTCAATAGTTCCACAGGACCTTTGTCCCAAAGGTCTGTTAACCATCCCCTGGCTTCGAGTGATGTGGACTGCGCGCTGGATTTGTCTTTCAAGCCCGTGCCGGGGAGAGATTCCTTACACCCCTCCTATGTCTTTGGACAGCTGGCTTCCGACAGCCAGCAGCAGGGTACCGAGCCACTTGTTAAAGATGAACAAGACTTGCTGTCAGATCAGGAGGACAGCGAAGCCAGGAGTCCAGAGAGTCAGCATTTTGGGAATTCAGCCAAGAGCCTAGTGACAGGGTTAGGACACATGTTCGCGGGGAATGGCAGCTCTCATGCCCGAGAGGAGGATATAGATCAAGAGCGAGACGAGAGCGAGGACGACATGGATTCCTCGGACATCTCCTCGGGCGTCCTCGTGCCTCCTGGGCATATCTGCATTTGTCCCCTCTGTAGCAAGGTGTTCCCGAGCCCGCACATCCTTCAGCTGCACCTGAGCTCTCACTTCCGCGACAAGGACGGCTCCCGGACCCGCCTGTCCCCCGACGGGTCGGTCCCCACTTGCACCCTCTGCGGAAAGACTTTTTCCTGCATGTACACGCTAAAGAGGCACGAGAGGACTCACTCGGGGGAGAAGCCCTACACCTGCGGCCAGTGCGGGAAGAGCTTCCAGTATTCCCACAACCTCAGCCGCCACGCGGTCGTGCACACCCGGGAGAAACCCCACGGGTGCAAGTGGTGCGAGAGACGCTTCACGCAGTCCGGGGATTTGTACAGACATATCCGCAAATTTCATTGTGGCCTTGTAAAGTCCTTGGTTGTTTGAGATGTGTGACTTTTGTTTCGTTTTGGTTGGGTTTTTTTTTAGTTTTTTGTTGTTTTTTGTTTTTTTTTTTTTTAATATCTACAGCCCCCCACCCTTTTAAAACAGGAAAAAAAAAAGGCAGCATCTGAACTTTAATTTCGTTTTTCTCCTCCTTTTCCTTTATTTTGTTTTGGTGATATTCACTTCAGGTATATGATCTTTAAAAGATGCAGCGGTATACACTCCAGAGGCCTTTTAATGCAATCCTTCCACCTCTCCCATCACCACCCTCCCTTCCTAGCACAGTCCTTTAGGTCTTCTCTTGTGCACCCATGTTACATTATTAATGTGAAATGATCTTAAGTAATTCTGCAATGATTTAGCATCAGTTTTCACACTGGAAGTACTTGCTTTGTGGTCAGGGTTTTGTTGGTTTGGTTTTTCTTTTTTTTTTTACCTTTAAAAAAAAAATTATCAGCAAATTCTGGAGAAAAATTTGGCTTCCATTAAGCTCCCCAAATGCCCTCTGTGTGTTGCAGAGAAACATCTGAAGAGATGAACTATGATTTAAATATATTTTGGTGCAGAGAAACCTGTCCACACGTTACAGAGTGGTGAGATGTACTTTTATTTTATAGAGCTAGATGAGACATTGAATTGGCCCAAATTTTAAAGGGGTTGAGGATTCCTGGCTGCGTCTTTGGTACTGGTCATTTTTTATTCTCTTTATTCCATTAATGCTGTTCTGCATTTGATCCTAAAATCTAAATGAGAAGTTTTTGCCTTGGGACTTGACTTAAATTTTCCCTTCCCACCCATCCTCCTCACTGGGCTGACCTGCTGTAAAGCTGCTTTTGAGCATAAAATGTGGATGGAAAAACACTTTCTGTCTGCAGCGTATTCACTCCCAAAACGTTGAAGGATGCACGCTAGGACATAGAAAAAATTTGTATAATATGTGAATATTTTCATTCCCATATTGACATCCAGAGGCTGACCCCATCCCCCTTGGATGGGGCAGCAGTTATAAAGTGGCCAAATACCCCTCCTGATACCAGGTTTCTGGGGTTTCATAGTTCAAGGTACCTCATGCCTCGTGCATTAGGAGATGCCCTGCTGTCTTGCCTGAGAAGTTTGCTGCCATGCTAAAACCAGCAGCATGAAATTATATTTTCTTTTATTTTTATGAAGTTGGCAGTTTCCTCTGAGCCAAGTTGTGTGCAATTGCTGGTGTTCCCAAGAGGCAGCACAAAGATGATGCTGGAGGGAAAGCATGGCCTAACTTTTGCCCCAAGTCCCACCTTTTCAGGGGAAGTTTTTGGGGGTAATTTATTTATTTTATATTTTTTTTAGTTTGTTTGTAAACTGAGGCTGCCTGTAACTATAGCCAGTTTTACTCCAGATGATTCAGTTTCTTGCCCATTAGATCATCATTTGGTTTGTGCATGTCAGTGGATATCACTTTGTTCCCTTCCAGTCAAATTACCCATTCAAGGTACATGTACATGGGACTGAAATACAATAATAATATCTGAGGGGTGTGAATGTCCTTCTGCTGCATTAGCATTGCTTCACCAGCTGTCTTGACACACTCCTGGAGTTGTTTGGTGAAATTTAAGCGTGTGTTTTAAAATGAATTTGAAGCACTGACTTAGATTATTTTTTAAAAGTTGTGCTTAAAATACTGTATTGCATCTTATGAAGAAAAAACTTTCCAATGCCTTTCCCCCTCTGGTCCAAAAAACTGAGCACTACCTACATAAATAATATGGGATTGACTTTTTTTTTTAATAAGTACTTCCTCTTTAAAGAAAATCAGGATATACTTGTTACAGCCTCTTATTATTCATCTCTTAAACTATGAATGTACATGTAATGTGAAAATTTGCTTTTATTTATAGTTTTGGGGTTTGTTTTCAGTTTAATTTCTCAACTGTAAAATATTTTTGCTGAACCTGTTACATATGAAAGTTGTGGGAGAGTACTGTATCTTGAACATAAGTGGCTTTGGTACTGTGGTCTTATTCTACTTAATCAGTTTTTTCTTTTTTTTTTTTTTTTTTTTTTTTTTGCTGTGATTGGAAATAGCACTGAACAAAATCTAGTAAAATTAAGTTATTTTTCTTTCTACTAAAATTAAGTTATTTTTTTCTCCTGAAGATACTTGATATAGTATTTATTAGATTTTTTTTTGGTTTTGTTTTTGAAGTGGAATTATTACTGTTAATCTATTTCAAAACTAGTTAATTTACACTTTAAATTTTATAACAATGGGTTTTGCATGTTGAGCAACATGTAAAGAGTTTAATGTAGAGTCAGCATTACTGAAGCTGGTAATCTTAATTTTGCATTCTTGTGACACTTTTGTTTGCATTTCAGTCTTCAATTACTGTTTGTTTTTATTTTTTTTTAGAAGATCAGAAAATAGGATGTGCCATAAGAACATCATTAGCGTATGGAGCAGGGAAAAGTTGAAACAAGTTTTTGTCTGATCTTAGTATAGAAATAATTCATTAAACTGATGCTATGAGCATGCTCTGTGCTGCAGTGAACATGGGGCAAAAGTTGTTTTTGTTTTTGTTTTTTTTTAATAAGGAAAAAAAGAGACTTTCATCCTTGACTACATCATGAACACATTGTTCTCATAGTCTGATATTTGTGTTCCCACTCATAGCTTGAATTTCTAAAGTAAAGAAATGTTTGCACTTATTTTTGTTCTTAAGGTGACTTTTTTTTGGCTGTTTCTCTGTGTGTCTCTTATTTTTAAGTTGCAATAGCTCGGAGCATGTTTTCAAAATGGTTCATGGCTCTACAGAGAAGTACTGAAACATGGCACACTTAATGCTTGTCTCTTCATAAACTATTTCTCTGTGGGGCAGTTGCTGTCTCCATAGGGAACAGTCCTGCTCTGCATTTTAAACACTGGATTTGTCTTCTACAAACAAATACTGTGAAGTTAATGTAAAAAAAAAAATCATTGATATTTTTAATTGTTTTTAATCTTGGTGCAGTTCAGATTAAATATGTATATTTAAAGACACTAATTTTTGTGGGAGAGTTTTATAGTATACAGTATGTAGAAAAGCTATTGGAATGGAATATATTTTATAAAAATGTTCTATCACTGTTTTATAGTGAACTATTTTTCCTTCAGTGTTAGTGTAATACTGTTAGTCTAGATACGACAATCGCAGGAAGAGTGATTCAGGCTACTGTTAGCGCTTAGTTTTGTGTGGAGTTCTGTTTGCAACTGTATTGGTATGTGCTGTACAATGTGACAATCGTGACTAGGATTGTTGTCTTTATAAATCTACATGAAATAAAACGTGCTAGAATTGTAAGCTTGAGCCTACCCCCTTTAGGAGAAGGGTTGTGGTGTTTGGGATTTTTTATTCTGTATTAATGCTGATTACTTTAATTGAAAGTATTTAATAATTTGCTGCTTAAAAAAATTATTATATACTCTAATAATTTCTTTTTCAGGGCCATCTGGAATTTTAGGCATGTAAGGAGCTGCTGGTCTCAGTCAGAGCCTGACTGAGCATTTCCTTAGTGACTGGGCTGGAGCTAACCCAGCACCACTTCTGCATTTTGGCCAGGGTTTTTTAGGCTGTCTGAAGGGGCTCAGCACTCCTGGGTGTCCCCTGGCTGTGGGCCAGCCCTGCCCCCAGTGATGCTGGTGGCCAGGTGACAAACCTGTGAGCACAGGGGTGATGTGGTGTGTGAGGACAGCCTGGCATCCTCGGGCTGATCCAGAACAGTGCTGGCTAACTTAAATGCAGAATCTCCCCCAGCCTTGGGCAGCTGAGCTCTGACCCACTCCTCTTAACACCTGCCTCGATCCTTGGGCTGGTTTTAGCAGGAGCTGGGACTGGGAGGAAGAAGGCACGAGCTGTCTGTGCTGGCTGCTGCTCAGGGGAGGGCAGCATGCTGGTGGGAAGGTTTGCACCTGTACCATGAGCACTGTGTCTTGTGTTTCTTAATTATTTGGAAGCAAAAGATCCTGGCAGAATGGGACTGCATCAAAGTGGTGCTGGTTCAAGGATGAGCAGGTTGTAGTTGATGCTGGTGTGGAGGCACAGCTATCGCTCCCCTCCTGCTACCACGTAGCGCTTTCTTCGCAGTCATCTCAAAATAGGTGGGTATTTCTTGCCTTCAAGCATGTGTCCTTCCTTAGAGATCCTGTGCCTGCATCCCCATCTGTGGGGAGGGCTGAAAGCTGCTGAAGATACGTGGTGATCTGCTGCAATGTGGTGAAGTGTTAAAAACTATAAATATATATATTTTTAGGGTTTTTTTAAAAAAATTTCTACCACTGAGAGTTGGGTGTCCCTGCAGCTGCTTATTTGTGGCACTCTTTCCAGTCTTTTCTGCTGTTGTAGATGTATGCAAGAACATTCAAAGGTGTTTTCTCTCACCCTTGCCCCCCCCCCAAATTAAATAAATTTGCCCAAATCTGAGTGCAGTGCTGGGGAAGGAGGAGGCAAAAGGCTTTTCTTTGAGACAGAGAGGGTTCTCAGAATGAAGCAAGCTTGAAGCTAAACCTGGGAGGTGGATGGCTTGCAAACAGGCTATAAATAACCGTGAGTAGATTGAGGAGAGCAGCCCACATCTCCTCTGGCATGGGCATGCTGTGCCCATTTTCTTTGTTGATAGCAATTGCTAATGTGAATTCTGGCACTCCAAATCCCGATGCCTGTTGTTCTGATAACATAATTAAATCTTAGGAATGTGAAATATAAAAAGCTTTGAGAAGAAACCAGGCCACTAAGCGGATACTGGGAAGGGGGTGTGCAGGCTGTGTTATGTACCAAATAAGCAGTGGGGTTGCTCTAGGCAGGATTCCCTGCCTGCCAGCTCATGGCCACGTTGGGAGTGATCCTGTGACCTACAGGAATGGGGGTGACCTCCCAGGAGCATCTGCTGTCCTAATCTCATGCTGCAAGTGCTGTCATCTTCCAGGATTACAGCACATTGTGGGCTCCTTATGTTGGCAGGGGTCAGCCATGCCTATGCCAGCAGCTTGGGTTTGTGACGCCCTTGCAAAGCCTGGTTCTCCTTGGGATGAGTGTTGGGAAATGGTTTTGTTTATTTTTAGCTTTTGTTTTGAAGTCTTAAGTGCCTTCTGGAAGTGGTCTGGCCTTGATAGGCACAGAGGTGGCTGTGGCTATCCGGGTGCATCTGGCCATGTGTCACCAAATGCTGCTGTGCAGCTGAAGACCACAGAGAAATGGCTTTTTCCTGGCTTTCCTTCCTCCAAACCACGAGGAGAATTAATGCTGACCCATAACAGTGGGTTCTGTTGTTTCTGTTCTGTTGGATTCTACATTGTCGGGAAGCACTGTGAGGATGGATCTTATTGGTTGCTTAAATTGATTAAATTCTTCCATGAATTTAATGAGGGAGGTCCCCCATGTTAAGTAGTTGGGGTAGAGGGATCTTTGTATTATTGCCCAGCTGGTTGGCAGTACTGTCACCTTCCTGTGCTTGAGGTCAGATTGTGCCACCCTGAGCCTTGCTTGCCCATCAGTGACTTTCTGCAGCGTTGTGCTGAGCAAGGTGAACAGCAGAACATGGAACAGCAGCTGTTTTCTGAGGGAATCAATGGCAGGTGTGACCCAGCAAAAACAGCCTATGTAGGACAAAGCTGGGCTCAAGTGAAATGGAGTCAAGCCTCCAGTGCAGTTGGTGTGTGAAAACGCCTTGTCCTGGGAGGAGGAGGAGGAATTGTGAGCGGAGCTGCCACCGACTGCCTGGAGAGCACTTTATCTCCAATGACTTGGTGTTCTGTGCTGGGGAGACCCAGCTGGAAGTGCTGCAGGTTGAGCAGCTTTGTGTGCAGCAATGTCTCCTAACAATCAGGCCAAGGGATCCCAGGTTCTTACTTTTCAGAGGTAGGGTGACACTGCAGAGGGATGCCAAGTGCTTTCCAAGTAGGCACCACCCGTGTATGTGCTGTAGCCCTCCTCTCTTCCTGACATGCTGTCTTCCTCCCAATTAAAAAAAAAATAAAATAAAAAAAAAAAATTGCTGTTTAACAGGAGTAGAGTGAGCAAACATGTTGGTTATTGTTACCTGTTTCCTATTTGTTGTTCTCTTTTGTACAGCTGCTCACTTCTGTACACAGCTGGCTCCCCTGCCCTTTCAAAACGATGTGTTGCAGAAAACTGAGGTATTTGGCAACCTGGCTCTAAAAAACCCCTCAAACAAGAAAAACCCATCAACCTCTCCTAAACCCTTCTTAATTTTCTTTGGCTTCCAACACATCAGCCTCCTCTGTGCCCTACCCTAGCTAGAGGAGCTTGCTACAGGCAGGGGTGAAGGCTGATGCTCCCACCAGCAAAGCAACCCAGGGCAGGCAACGCTGCCAGCGCTTCCCAGTGGCAAGGGGTGGCCTCTAGCATCCCAGTGGGTTTTGAAGGCTTTTCCCAAGGGGGTTTCAAACAATATATGTTGTAGATGTCAGGATAGAATTTCTAGGAAATTGATGTTCTCAATCTTAATACCACAGGAATTTGGGAAAACAAAAGTTCAAATGCCGACCTTATCCACAGGTTACTTATCCCTGGGGATAACTCAGCCCACACACTAGGTACTCTCTGTTCCCCAACCTTCTTTATCTCTCTCTCTCTTCTGTGCTATCCAGGTGGTGTTATGAACCATCTGCTGCAGTGATTCAGCAGAATCCATTTAGCGCTTTCCCAGAGAGGCCGGCATCTGCCAGGCAAGGGGGAGACCGTGGGGAAGCCCGGCACATCTGCCACCGTGTCTGCGAGCGAGGGCCGGGGTCAGCCCGCAGCCTCCCCGCAGGTCCTGTGCGAGAGAGAGCACCGCCGGCTTCACCCTCGTCATCGGGGCTCGTCTGGCTCGGTCCGGGTGGTTAATTACCAAATGGCTGATTTGGCTTCGGCAGGGAAGGACTTCCCTTGCACTTCGTGATGTTCTGCGGTGTCTGGCCGGCGCTTGGCAGGCGCTGGACTTCCTGGCTGGCACAAGATGGGAACGAGACGGTGCCGTTTTCGTTCCCAAGGTCATGCTGAGAGTGCTTGGACTGAAAAGCATCAGTGTATAAAGCTGTCCAAGGTGGGGGCAATAAGGGGATGAATTCCCCTGTGGGGCCATAAGACAGCTCCAGTCCAGCAGGATTGTGCAGGACAAACGCTGTGTGGGGCAGGAGGGGGGCAGAAAGGGCTTTGCCAGTTCTGCCTTGGGTATCACAAATTCCTCGGGGTAGGAATTTGCCTCGGGGCAGGTCTCTGAGTGTGAGAATCGCTCAAATTTTACTCTGGGATGAGGGGAAGATGATCTTTCAGATAACATGAATTGAATTTCATTAGCAGTGCTGACTTTCCAACCTATTGGTAAGAGTCAAGAAATGCTTGGCAGCGACTGCCAGCAAATACTGAGTCAGTATAAAAAGTAACTACCTGGCAACGTGTTTTCAATGCCTGTACGCATTTGAGCCTCTGGCAGGAAACATAATAGATCTTGTGTTCAAAAATCCATTGCATCTGTGCCATAGTTTGTGGCAACGAGCACTGAAAGAGGACCAGGAACATAAAATTTCTCATGTACTGGAAGGTGTCTTTAGCTCATGGAGGATCAGTGACATTTGGAGGAGCAAAGGCTGCTCTCTTTCTCACTCTATAAATTAAATAAAAATATCCTGTTTTAGTAGACTAGGAGTAGTCACACTGACTAGGGTTTCAACCCTTCTGATGTCTAATCAGCTGTCAGAAGAAGCTGTTTTCCTTTTAATCATTTCCTCAGAGAGGTTTTTATACATCTAACAGTTTTGTTTCTGAAAATGTTTTGTAAGCAAGCCCTTTCACCATGTTGCTGTCAAAGGATATGTACAAAATCCTTGGCACAAGAGGGAAAAGACCTTGTCTGGGATCTGGTCTGCCCTGCTCCTCCTCAGAAGCAACTTGCTGTTAGTTTTACCTGAGGAATATGTGTCTCACCTGCTAGTAGGGACCTCTTTGGGCAGTCTGTCATGATGCTCACCTCTCCCTTAGCTTAGAAAGCCTTTTTTCTCATCCTAATATCCAGTGCAGGTCATATGCTCTGATGTTTTACCCTTTTAGGGGGATAAAGAGGGAGGCTCTACTGTCAGTGTGATGCCTGAGATGTAAAAATGGTCTGTGTGGGGGACTGACCCAGTTTATAAACCAGACCTGGATGCAGTCTTGGGCAAAGCAGCTGAACAGCAGAACGAGCTTATTCTGAAGCCCCCTGGGTGTTTTATTTCACAGCCAGGAAGATCTAGGAGGCCCCAGGGCATAAGCTGCTGTCTGTAGGTGGCCAGCATGAGAAACAGGCTGTTGGGTTAGTGCCTGCACAAGTGCCTTCAGTAAAACGTGCCAGGTTAAAGCTGCATTTGTTCTTGAGGACACTCCTAGGGACTGACCCTGCTTGGCCAGCAATAGGCTGTGCTCTTCTGGGCCTTGTCTTAGGCTTTTGCTTAAGGTAGAATTTTGATCTCTTTTTAATGAACACAATTTAAATTTTCAGAGGTGCAGAGGGGAAACCCCAACTGAGATTACCTTCCCTTTCTTGTAGCCTTCAAACTGATCATCTGGTTCTGACTTCAGAAATAACCTCATTAGCCTCTTACTAATGAAAGTAATTTCTCTTGCATTAATTCAAAACGAGGGTATTCAGATAAAGCATGCTAGGAAAAGGGGGACAGGGCCCAGGTTACCCCAGGGGTTATTAACCTTGTGAGACCAATTGGGCTGGGGCTGCACCAGCATGGGACTGTGTAGCCTGTGGTGGTGTTGGCAAGTGAATGAGGCAAGTAGTGAACGTGAGGATCCTTCCTGCCTTTGGTAAGATCTGAACACTTCAGCTGGCAAGTGTGGTGGAGAAACTCCCTGCTGGAGGGAAAAGGATCTGGGGCTGCTGGGGGTGTGCAGAGAAACACCTGGCCTGTGAGACCTGGGGCTGCAGGTGTCTGCAACTCTGCTCTGCATTGGCCTGATAGAAGGGTGAAGCAGGATTAATCAGTCCTGCTCAGTCATCCCCTGGTCTGGCCAGCATTTTTTCTCTGGCTTCTCCTACACCTGGCAGAAAAACTTTCAGCTCCACGCCTCTCAGGGAGTGTGAGAATTTTCCTTAAGCTCAAGTTTACCCAGGGGATGGAATTTTGCTTTATGTGTGGAGCAGGTCTGAGGGAGCTCTGTCAAACTGCTCAGCTGAAATCCAATTCCAGTTTCAGTGCCATGAAAGTAGAGCAATGAATTCCATTCAGCTCCATGTATCCAGCAGTGGTACAGCCTCAAGCACTTGATATTGTCTTGTCTGGGCCTTTTTGAAGCTGGGAAGGAGAGGACATGAAGTCAGTGATGCCATTCAGTACAATAAGCCTGGGATAGCAGTGCTTGCCCAGGAAGGATCCCCTCCTGCAAAGGCAAGACTTGTCCAAAGAGAGAGAGAAGAGAGCCAGGATCTGCACCCACTGGATGGGAGACAATTTTGAGGAAGTCACAGTTTGAGGTTGCAGACTTGAACACAAAAGGTGTGATCATTTTCAGAGCAAAGAACAGGGCTCTGACCCTACAATCATGGTGATAGTGCTGCTGCTTCTTGTTGCTGGTGTAAAAATTTGGGGCAGCTCCCAACTGCCCCAAATTCCAGCAGGGCAGAGAAGCTGCAATACTTCCAAAGGCTGCATTTAGCTCCTCGCCATCAGCAGAATCAGAAACACTTCTTTCCCCTAAATTTAGGCTAAAAAGTCACCCGTGACTTCTGACAAAAATGCCACCTGTTTTATTTGGCTCAGGTTTTTTAAGCCTTGCTGCTTGCAAAACCAGAATTTAAAAGATCAGACAACACTTTGTTCCACAGTATTTTCAAACATCAGAAGATGACAAAACTTACTGAGCACTGCTCTGAAGTTAGGTGTGAGCACAGTGACTTCCTTGTGGTGTTCACTGTGCCTCCAGTAGCATTCTGGCAAGTTCTTGCAATGCTTTGTCTTCACCTTCAAGTCAGAAATTCTAGCTTTTTGCTTAGTTCATTTCAAACTCAACAAAAAATGTCAGCTGCTTTCGGAATATGGAAACTTAGGAGATTTATCTTGGAAACAATTTTTCAAAACATGCCCTTTTGTGTGTGTTTTTCTCTGTTTACTGGGTCTTCAGGGTATGTGTTGTGGCTGTGCACAGCTGATGGAGCACAGGGGAGTGCAGGAGGTATCCAGAGTGAAACTACAAAGCCCAGATTTGTCCCCCAGGATGATCTCATGCACAGTCATGATATCTGGATCTCTTAATTCTCCTCTCAAGTTGACATATCTAAACGCCTTGTTGCTAAAATGTCAGAGCCAGGAGTTTCCCTGGGAGAGCCTGTCTCCACATCATGACCTGGCACAAACTCCCTTAGCTTTTACAACTGTGTGGTGTTAAAGGGTTCTGTGGAAGGAAAATAGATGTAGTGAGAGCTCTTATTGCATCTCTGGCTTCTGGCTCTGCAGCTAAAGCTGACTGATTCAGTAGGTTTCAAAAAATGGGTTGAAGTCTGATTTTTTTTTTAGGGGTTTTTTTTTCCTTTTAAATCTGCTAAGGAAAGTATTAGATTGGCAGCCTTTCAGTTAAAAGTCTCCAGGTTTGCCATCCCCGCAGATTCTCACGTGTGGAGGTATCAAATTGCAGAAAATAGAAAGTGCCTGCATTGCTGGCTGTATCCTGCCAAACTCAGCCCGGGGAGGGGGGCAAACTCCAGCTCAGTGGTGCAGAATTTTGCCCACGAGAGGCAAAATTGAACGGGCTGTGGTGTTGCACAACGTCGGAGCGGGCACCACGGCGTCAGTACCTGCGAGCCTCTCCCTCTTCCTTGTGTACTTTGAAACCCCGAGGGAGGGAGAGCGCGGAATGAGTAAGTCATTGGGAACAGATGTTGCACAGTAGCAGCGAAACAAATATTTTGTGTTTATGCTACTTCCATTCAAGGGTAATGTTAACACCGATGTGTCTGTGTTAACTTGCCCTTTTCTCAGCAGAATCTCAGCAGACCATCGGGATGGGTTACTAATAAAATCTTGGAGCAGGGTGAGTGCTGGGCACCTGAATGCGTGCGTTTGGTTCCTAATTCTGCAAAGTGTGTTGCTTATTCCCTTGCTGTGTGTCATTTCTTCCCCTGCCTGACCTGTTTGCTCTCCCCCTGCTGCCAGTGGCAGTTTGCTTTGCATAAGGAGGAAAGACACTACCCAGAAGGACTCCAATTTTTTCCCCCAGCTTTTATTTATTTTTTTTCCCCAATGGAGTTTCTGAGCAAGAAGCAGACACCCTGGTGGGTTTAGTTTTTCTTCTTCTTTTTTCTTTTTTTCTTTTCTGAAGAGACCTGCCTATTCCTCTCGAGGCTTTTTCATGTAGATATGATGGGCTTGGGGTGCACAGCTGCCCCACCAGCCCCTTGTTCTCAGCTCAGAAGGCTGGGAAGTGCCTGGCTCCCTAGCCCTGGAGGATATTATCCCCGTGGCAGCATCTGGCTCTTGGCAGGCTCTGTGGGCAGCCACACTGGCAGGGTTTGGAGTTCCCTTTTAGCTTTGTCGTGTGGTAATCTGTCAGTTGGCTCTTCAGTCTCCCTTGTTCTCTTGTGTGCCTTTTCTTTTTGACAAACCTCTTAATTCAGAGTTGGTCAATGAGAGTTCTGAGAATGATCCCTGGAATCGCTATCCACAAGGAATTTCCTTTACTTTCCTGCAAAGGGGGTCTTTTGGCAAGTCTTTGTTTTATTATAACAGTAGGGAGAGGGGAAAAAAGGCTGATCAAGTTCCTGGTAGCTCATGGAATCTGTTAGTGTCAGGATAATTTGCTCAGCTGACCGATTATTTACAGTGACCCTAAAAGCATTGACTCGCTCCCCAGGAAGGAAGCACTGATGATTTTAAACAGAAAGAAAAGCCTTTAAACAAACTAAGAGTAAAAGACAAAATGCCAGTTCTGCTGCTCCTCTTGAAAATGAGTGGTTTTGGGGACAGACCTCAGCTGAAGTAAATCCCACCTGTCCCTTGGATTGTGTCACTGTGCACCATTTAAAAACCATCCCCCAAGGATATTACTATTATTTTCTCCGTGTATGAATAAAGCCACTTACAAGGCATAGCTGCTATATTACAATTTCCTAAGAGGTGCTGGCATCTGGAGAGATTACATTCCACTGGCCCTTGGGATGGAAAGAATGAGTTCAAGAACAAAGAATGAAACTCTCACTTCTGCACTCAGAAACCCAATATTCACCGAAGGGTAGGGGCGAGCCAGCAACCGGACCTCGACACTGCCGCTGCTCGGTGCAACCTTCCCCTTCCCTGCCAAAAACTGCACCAAACCATCCATAAACTTAAGCTTACTACTACTCAGGCTGAACTCGGTGGCAGGGTGGGGAGAGGAGGGGGGGGAATAAAGAAGGATCCTCTCTGTGATGAACTTTGTGACACCGCGGGGTGCGGGATTAGCAGCTCCGCGCTCCGGGGTTTATTTGCAGGACTGGCACGGTTCTCCCGTGGTGTTGGCAGGCGCGGCGCAGCCCCAGCACCTTGCACTGCAGAGACACCTTCCCGAGTGGGAGGAGGATGCTGAGCGCCTGGCCGCCGGCCAGCCCGCGTCGAACCGCCACGCAAATTGCAGCGGAGCTGCAAAAGAAAACGGAGATCACCCACTCCGAGCAGTCTGTGCCATCGGCTGTCTGGCAGGATTGATGGTTGTCACTACCGAACGCTGCTGAGCTGGAGCCAAAATCAAATGAGTGGATGTCCTCGTGAGCCTGCTTGGGGGAGAGGGGGGGAAAAAAAGCAGCAACTTAAACTAAGAACTTCTTTTCAGTTTAGAAACTGAGCTAAAGAGGCTTGTTCCACTTTATAATAGCTTAGCTGAGAAGAAGGGCTGGGAAACATTCCTGCTGCATGCAGAATTGGAAGGCCACAGGTTTTCAGCTGTCTTTCCTTGGTACTGATTTGTAGCAGAGGAGGCTCTGTCAGGAAGGAGGGAGCATCTCATCTCATGTTAAACTGTCCATAGGATACAGAGGGATGTTTAATCATGGCCAGCCCTGATTTTGACAGGTGTGGTGTAACGTTGATTGTGGCAACAGGCTGATGTCCTTTAATGGTTTTCCCTCTTCCCACACAGGCATGCTCCAGGTCATGAAGGTAGCAGTGGCTGATGCAGGATGATATCAGCAACTGGTTATAACCTCCTTGGCAAATCATAGAATTGTTTGTGTTGGAAGGTACCTTTTAAGATCATTCAGCCCAACCCTTCAGCAATGAGCAGGGACATCTTCATAAAATGATAGAATGGTTGGGATTGGAAAGGACCTTAAAGACCATCCAGTTCCAACCTCACTGCCATGGGCAGGAACACCTTCCACTAGACCAGGTTGTTCAGAGCCCCATCTAACCTGGCCTTGAACACTCCCAGGGATGGGACAGCCTCAGCTTCTCTGGGCAGCCTGTTCCAGTGCCTCACCGCCCTCACAGTAAAGAATTTCTTCCCAATATCTAATCTAAACCTGTCCTCTGTCAGCTTAAAACCACACCTCCTGTTTTTCCTATTGCTATGTGCCCTTTTATCTGATCTTCAACTAGGTCAGGTTGCTCAGAGCCCCATCCCAAATAATCTTCAATGTTTCTCAGGCAAAAAGAGTGGACTTGGTTTCCTGAATTTGACTGAGAGGTGTTACCAAAAGAATTTTGCAAAATCACGGCAGAAACACAGTGTTAGAGCCTGGTTTGTATGCAATGGCTGAATTGAGCCAGATTTGCACCAGCAAGGCAGAAATAAGGCCCTACCCCTGGCATGGGATCAGCTCACCTTTCAGTCTCCAATTTGTTCACAAAATGGGCAAGAATCATCTGGACCAACATATCCTGAGGAACAAGAACAACTTGGAATATGGAATGCATTAATCTCTGCTCCTTCACTTCTTGAGAGAGGGACAAAAGGAAGGAAAGCAGGCCAGAAAGGAAAGACATGTACTTCCTTTTCTCCTCTATGCTGGGGAAAAAAAAAAAGTTTACTCTTCTGCCTGCTTCCTCTTTCCTTCTCTCATGGACATGAGAAAATCTAGAAAATGTTTTTATATTCTATAAAGTATAAAAATATTCTGTATCTGGTTTTTATCTAGAAAATAGATATAGAAAATAAAGTGTTTTTCTCGACCATGTGTGTCAAGTGCCTCTCCTGGGATGGAGGTGCTGTGGTGCTGCTGCTCACTGGGCTGAGGAGTGCTGGGTCTGGTCCTGCCTCTCCCATTGTTCCTACTGATACTGGTAATTTATTTTTTGTGAGTAGATCTGACCAAACTAAATAGATCTATCCAAACTAAAACCATGGACCTTGCTAGAAAAAATGGTGCAATGCATTCTTGAATTACATCAACAGATGTGATGCCAAAGGTATCTTTGAGCCTTCCGGAGCTGAGGAAAAGCCTCCTGCCTGGTGATGTCACCTCTCCAGGATGCATCCTTTTGTTTTGTTCTGGTGTGACTTGAAGGGACTGATTCTGGCAGGGAGGTACTGCTGTGGGGACATCCTTGTGCCTGTGGTGGGGAGCAGTGGGATGACAGGGCCTGCTTCCTTCTGTGGCATTAGCAGCACCTACATTGCTCATTCCTGGAGGGATACCAAGCTGCAGACCTAAAATGCATGGTAAACACTGCAAGACTGTGGCTACAGTGAGGTAAGGACCATGTCCCCTGCCCTTCAGCCCAGCACTACTTTGAAGTTGTATCCTCTGAGAGATGATCCCTCCTTGTTGTCCAGGCAGTGAGGAGAACCTCTTCTTTTCCTCTGAGCTCCTGCCCTGATGCCCAGGAAACTCCACTCTTCTGATGGGCTATAAATATTTAAAGGAGGAAGCATAGGAGCCTGGCCATGCCAGGCCATCACTTCCATGACTTACAAACCTAAATTACTCCTATAAGGTAAATTCTTGTTTTGGACAGTACCTAAACAGCATGTTCAAACCCTTCTCACCTCCCTGAGCAGGCACTTCCTCTCTCTGTTGGCTTCAGGAAGGATGCTCACCCAAGGATGCTCACCCAAGGATGCTCACCCAAGGATGCCAAGCTACCTCGTTCCTGACTCTGGTCCCAGGTTCAGCCTGGCTTTGCAAACCCATGGACACCTTCATCCTGAGGGATCCTTCCATTGCTTCTCTGCTTCAGAGAAAACCATGTCCAAGTGTTGTGTCTATCCCATGGCAGGCATGTGGAGGATAAACTGGCTGTTTGTGCCTGGTCAAAGATGTTACTTGGTTTGGTTCCTTCTGCCTCCCTTTTCCCTGTTAGTCCAATGGTATCTTTATATTAAGCAGCACAAGAGAAGAATAAAGATTTAAGCTCATTTAACCTTGAACACAGCCATTAGTTAAGCAATTAAAATTAAAGGGTGAGTTAATGGGCAGTGTCAAACATTCGGAGAAACATCTGTTGTAATAGAAGTCTGCCTTTTAGTTGATGAATAATTGATCTCTGTTTGTCAGCACCTAAGCCCAGGCAAGGCAGGAGCACTGGCACTGCCAAAGCATCTCCATGCCCCCTCCCAAGGCACAGGCTCCAGGAGAGCAGGAGGGCCCAGCCACCACCACTTGGAGGTACATTAGGAAAACCACCTGCAGTGCACCCCCTTGCTGAGGTTGTCCCTGCTGGGTCTCTTGCTTAGCTGGGATCAGACGTGTTACTTCAGGTCTAGAGGAATCAATGGTCTATTTTTGAGTCTTTATTAATGCATGTGTGGTTGGATGCAGTGTCTGGACACCCTTAGCCAGGGACGTAGATGACTCAAACTGCTTTGAATTGAATCACTGAGTTAAATTTACTTGCTTTTTGGCAAGCAGTGGATGTGAGGGAACGTCTTCACTAATGCAGTACTGTAGATATTATCCAGAGTTTGAGGGGTAAAGAGCAGAAAGCGCTTGTCTCTCGGCTGTGGTAGAGCCAGTATTTGTTGGAGTCACTTCTGCAGTATTGCCATCTCCCACAGACATCCCTCAATCCCTAGAATGGAGAACAGCAAAAGATATTTGGGTGAAATCTTGTGTCCTGTGAGATGGAGGAGAGCTCTGCTATAGCCTGCAGCAGGGTGTCCTTGGTGCCTGGTCCTGCACACCCTCCTGGAAAGCACTTCCCAGCCAAAGCAGCCTCTGTGTGGGGCTGGGGGTGCCTTAGCAGGGTGGGGAGATGGAGCAGGGGCTGGTGCCCGTGCTGAGCTCCTCGTGGCTGGGGCTGGGAGAAGTGCCAGAGCAACCCAGAAACCGAATCGAGGACATGAAACATTTGCAGCGTGGGATGTGGGAGAGGAAGCCTGGGTCACAGAGGATTCTTGACGTGTTGTTTTCCATATTACCTCTCAATCCCTTAAAAAAAAAAAATCAAACTGAGCCTGTTGTGCAATTTTCCATAATTTCAGCATGCAAAACTGTGCAACAAACTGAACTAAATCAAAGCCACTGTCCCAGTCCAGCCCAAAAGGGACAGTGGGTTTTTAGCAAGCCCAGGGGAGCCCCTCCACCCCCATATGGGGGATGCCATGAGCACAGACCCCTCTATAGAAGGCAGTTGGGGAAAAAGCAGTGGGAAGGCAACAGAAAAAGCAGAAGGAAATTATTTTGAAGGTACCTCAGAGATGAATGTTATCAGAATGTGGGTTCTACCCCTGCCTCAAGCTTTTTCAAGTCAAGCTTTCACACTTTGAGGTTAAAAAAAAAAAAAAAAGAAAAAAAAATCCCTCTGGCTCTTTGTTAGAGAGAAACACAACAAAATCACCTCCACCCTCCGAAAGAAACCAATTGTATAAATGTTTTGGTTTTCATACACTTAGCTGTTTTTTTCCTCCAAACTATCTGTAGAACTTGAATTTATATAAGAGCTCAGGATTTGTTTCAAATTGTGTTAATGGGTATGTGCATCATAAGCATAAAGAAAGGGAAATAAACTGGGATGGGAAAATTATCTGTGTGTCTTCTGCTGGTTTTAGCTGACAACAAACAGAACCTGTAGCTCAGCTTCTTCCCCCATCTCCCCCTCTGCACATAGAGGCTGCCTTAGCATTTGTCTGCATTCTTGCTGCTGCTTCCACTTCCTTCTCAGCTTTTTTTGGAGTAGAGCAGCTCTTTTTCAATTTTATATTGAAATTTCTATTTCAATGTAAAATTGTCCCTGCATTATTGTCAAGTGGTTGATGCCTTTCTCCACTTCTACCTTTCATTAACTCGTCAATATTGCCTTTAATGACATGTGAATGCAAACAGCCCTTGCTCTGAGGCTGTGTACAGCAGGCATCAAACCTGGCTGCTCCAGAGCTCTTTAGACAAATTGTTTTTAATCAGAATTTTAACTGCTGAGGTTATGAACACACAAACCAGCCCATCCAACTGTGTGTGGGACGTGCACAGAAGAGATGTTCATGTTGAACTTAAAGTGGAAGCTTTTTTAAAGCAGAGATAACTGTGAGGATGGATGAAGTAGAGGGTTTTTTTTTAATCATAGATGAATTTTGTTTGAGGAAATGAGACTGGTTATTAAGGAGATTGCATTCAAAACTGTAATTCAGCCATTTTCAAATATGAATAGCAAAAATCCCCATAGAAACTTTAAAAAAATAAATCTCAGAACTCTGGCTTTTCAAATTTACTTATTCCTATGTTTGTATATATTGTAGAGCCAAGTGTGTATTTTCCAACTTTTCCCCAATATTGCATATTCATATCTCTGCCTCACACCCAGCATTGTGATTGTCCCCATGGTGATATGAATGACACTATTTCCACTATAATAACCTGGTTACATTTTCTTGGCCACAAAACTACAAAAAATCACAATCATACTTTCTTTCACCCAAATATTTTGAAAGAAGGATCTGTCAAGAAATCTCTGCTAAGCAGTTCAGCTGAAATTCATGTTCATTGACTTAAGTGGAAGAAGATTTGAGCCTTGGGCAGGCAGGCTGCTGCCCTTCAGATAACTTCCCCAAACACCACTTTTTCATGTGTTTTCTGAGCCAGGTATTTTCTGAGCTGACTTCCTTCCAGCTCTGTTTGCATCTACAGATAATAAAAAGGGAATTTACCCCAGAGCTTTCCTGCCTCTGATGAGCAATTGCCCCCTGCACACCACGTCTTCTCAGAGAAGGAAGCAAAGCAGTGCTGACTTATCCCAGGATGCAGGTTGCAGAAACAGCTGGTTTTGGAAAGTGGAGTTTATGCACATGAATAGGGGATAGCTGGGAGCTGCAAACTAATCTGCTGTAAGCTTGCCCTATACATTGTTACAGCAAAAGATTTGGGTGGTAATGCTTAATTTTTAATTGCAGTTTCATTAGGATTATCAGCTAGTTATTTCATCCCTGTTGGTAGTGGCTGGGCTGCAAGGGAGGTACAAGGGCATCCTCTGCCTGGTCCAGCCTGGTCCAGCCAAAACCTGTATCACTCTCCCAGCAGGGGCAAATTCAGTGCCTCTGCCTGAGCTCTGCAGAGCCCACATACAGGAGCCCTCACACAAAGGCAGGAAACCTTCCAGGTGCCCTGCAGATGCTTGGGAGGACAAAATGAAGTTGCTGGTGAAGGAGGAAACCTCTTGATGTCACAAAGACAGAGACATAGAATCATCAAGGCTGGAAAAGAACTCCAGGGTCATGGAGTCCAGCCTTTGACCCAACACCATCTTGTCAACTACACCATGGCACTGAATGCCACATCCAGGCATTTCAGGGATGGTGACTTCACCACCTCCCTGGGGAGCCCATTGCAATGCTTAACCACCCTTTCAGTGAAAACCTTCTTCCTGATATCCAACCTGAACCTCCCCTGGCACAGCCTGAGGCCAATTCCTCTCATCCTGTCACTGGTTGCCTGGGAGAAAAGGCTGACCCTCACCTGGTTCTTTTCAGAAAGTTGTAGAGAGTGATAAGGTCTCCCCTGAGCCTCTTTTTGTGCAGGCTCAACACGCCCAGCCCTCTCAGCAGCCCTTCCTACAGCTTACTCTCAAACTAGCATCTTCCTCCCCAGAGATGCTGCTGAGTCAAGTCAGAATAAGCACTGCTTTGTTTCACAGTAATAGAGGATTGATTTGGCATTTTCTTCTGAAAAGCTGCTTGCAGTGTTAGCAACTACCCAGGCAAAACAGAGGAGAAAGGTACAACAACTTCCCAAGCCCTGGGTGTTCTCCCCCTGCCGTGACTGACAGCTCCGCTCTGCCTGTCATCTGCAAATGAGCTGAATTCCTCACCATAACAACAGTTGGAAGAATCTGTTTTTCAAGCCTAGAAATAGGGGCTCGGCCTTGGCCTTTTTGGGTAATCTGTTTGGAATTTGGTGGTGGTGGTGATGACCAACAGTTGTTTGAAGCTGCTGGCAGCCCACTGGCCTTCACGCATCGACTCGGTGGTCTTGGGCTCTTTCCAGCTCTGTGCATTAAACATTGCTTTCCCATGATGCAAGGAAAAGGGTGCAGTCGATGCTAAAAGGCAGAAAATTTAAATCTGATGAAAGGAAATGCTTTTCCACACAATTAGCCTTTGGGATTTGTTACCACATGGAGCTGCTTAGGCCAAACGTTTCACATGTCTTTGGGGGGAGGAAAGGGTGTCTGGGGATTTATATGGAAAGCAGATTTTCCAAGGAGAAGGGTCCAAATTAAAATGAGGGGTCTGAAGTTCAGGGTAGGAGTTTTAGCTTCAGTCTGAGTGATTAAGATGCTCTCTGGACTGCAGCAAGGTCTTGAATTGCAACCTGCAGTCCCAAGTGAGCATCACGACTACTGGTTACACTGTTAACCAGCTTCCATAATTGGTTTTCCTACCACCAGTTCACCCAGCAGCACAAACTTCCCCACCAGAGGAGTTTCAGCAGAGGTACAGTTTATTACCTTCCTCCTTGGGGCCACACCAGCACTATGATGCACTGGGCTTGGTGATTTTGTGTGTGGGCAGCAAAGGCATTAGTGGCTTTCCTCATCACTCCAGCTGATGGGTGACTTTGTGCTGTGGGAGAGGTCAAAATATGCCTTCCCTTCAGACAGGAGCAAACCACAGGAAGTTTTGTGTATGAAATAAACCCTGCTGGATGGGCTGGCAAGGCTGAAGGCTGCAGCAAGCTTTGTTCCTAGGAAAGGTTTCTCCTGGTTGTAGTCTCACAGGTGCTGGGCCCCTGAAGGGCCACCTGAGCTGGAGTTTTAGTCCAGTTATGATGGACACAGCCTCCTGTAGTCACATCATGTTGAAATTAATGTGCTTTTTAATGGCTTTTCTTTCACTTTTGTTTTGAGAATGCCGGGACCATTTTTAAAAGCCAAAAAATCCCCCCCCTGGGTTTTCCAACTCCCTTTGAAATATCAAGACCTTCATTTAAAAATCCAGTTTTATTATTAGTTTAGATCTCGCTGGACAGTCTCAGCTTGCATCCAGGTGTTTTGTTAGACTGGATTTGTTCCCGTGTGCCACAATGAGTTTCATCCTGCAAAATGAGGCAGTTTGCAGAAAAAGGGGATTTTAGAGGAAGTCTATCAAACCAGAAAAATAAAACAGTGGCAGAGCAAGAGATTATTGCCATTATAAGCAAGTGTTTGGTACAAACACAAACGTCTGCAGAAATTCTCTTGTTCCAGTGGGAGGGGCTGAAATTCAGAATATTCACTGAGCCTTGGGAGCTCCTGCCTGTTGGGAGATGGGTGCTGTGCATCTACACAGTGCTAGAGAAATGCTCAATGACCCCAAATTTCCTCATTTCCTTCCCTGTTGTCTACAATATAAGGACATGTGAATTTATAAGTGTCCTTTAATTTGCCCCTTATTTGCTGTCAAAATCAGAGAATCACAGAATGGTTTGGGTTGGAAGGGACCTTAAAGATCATCCAGTGCCAACTCTTTTGTCATGGACAGGGTCAGCTTCCACCAGATCAGGCTACTCAGAGCCCCATCCAACCTGGCCTTGAACACTCCTAGGGATGGGGCAGCCACAGCTCCTCTGGGCACCCTGTGCCAGGGCCTCACCACTCTCACAGCCAAGATTTTCTTCCTAATATCTAATCTATACCCACCTTCCTTCAGTCTAAAGCCATTTCCCCTTGTCCAGTCACTACTTGCCCATGTGAAAAGCTCCACTCCAACTCCCCTGTATTCTTCTTTAGGTACTGGAGGGTCTCCCTAGAGCCTTGTCTTATGTCCCACATAATGTATCACAAATAGGTGACTAAAAAACCCCGCAGCAAGTTGGCCTTATGGAAGTCCCTGCCTGTCTCCATGCTGGTTTTAAATGTATATTGAGCAGTAATAGCGTTGCAAAAGCAGGGTAAGTAGTTTTTTGTCACTACTTTGTCACTTGCATTACACTTTTGTCCGTGTGAACATTTTCTTCTTATCTTTTTAAGCCTTGAAACACCGCCTAAGCCTTGGCTAAGCCTTGAAATACTTTCTGAGCCTCGAAGCTCAGAGAAAAGGAGAGGCAGCTCGTCTCTCACTCCTGGCCCAAGAGCATCCTCTAGTGTGGATGTAAGGGAATACTCACACCTTGCCGGACGGAAAACTGCACCCTCGGAGCAAAGCAGCAAAAACACAGCACGGAGTTCGTGGTAAAAGGCAGCACGAGGGAGGCGATGCAAACACAGGCAGTGGGTGCTTGTCCCCACTCCAGGCTGGCTTCTGCAGGAGGTGACAGCACCGAAACTCCCTGTGAGATAATTGGGCAGCTCTCATCTACTCATCCTGAGTGAAAATAAGTGCCAACCATTTCATAACGTTAAATGTACTGATGTGGGCAGGTATATCAAAAATGGAAGGCTTGCTGTAGGCAAACACCTTCAAATAATTAAAAATGTGTATTATGCATTTATAGATTACAGTAGTTTCTGTAAGGGGCGTGTCTTGGGTATTTTTGATATTTTGCTAAAAAAGGTAAGTGAAACAACCTTTGAGGCTGTGGGGTTTTTTTTCTTTTTTCTGTGAAAACCTACTTTATATTTTCGGTAACAGTAAGCAAATTTTGTGCACTGAGCAACCAAAACCACATTTTGATTTTCACTGCACTGTAAAAAATGTGCCTCAATTGAGAGCAGGAACTACCATGACCAGCTGCCATGGTCCACTCCTAGGGTGTTAAGGGGTGCATCCCAGTAGATAGAAGGATGGATAAATAATGAAGAGTGCAACTAAAGATTTTAAATAGTCATTACATGGCTATTATGTGTATTTATGCTATTATAATATTATATGACACAGATCTAGTCCCCCTGTGCCTTATTTTTTGTTCTGTAATAATGTAAAAAACAAGTTTAATTTCACTGCCTCAGGAAGGGATAAACTAATTATCCTGAGTGTGCATCTAAAAGAAGATGGGGAGCTGTATAATTATTGCTGGTGGGGGGACACATGGCCAATGACAATGTGTTACCTTCCAAAGCCTGAAAAGAAGAAATGAGGCCACACTTTCCTTCTGCACCTCACTGCACCTCGGAATCACAGGATCATAGATTGGTTTGGGTTGGAAGGGACCTTAAAGATCATCCAGTTCCAAACACTTTGCCATGGGCAGGGACACCTTCCACCAGACCAAATTGCTCAAAGCCCCATCCAGACTGGCCTTGAACACCTCCACGGATGGGGCATTCACAACCTTTCTGAGCAACCTGTGCCAGGGCCTCACCATCCTCGTAGTAAAGAATTTCTTCCTGAGATCTAATCTAAATCTACCTTTCCTTCAGTTTAAAACTACTAGCCCTTGTGTTCCTACACTCCCTGATCCCTCATTTTTCCTCTCCTCCTTGAAGTGCTGGAACCATCCAGTTGTCAGGGTGGTTGGGGTTATTTTTTGTTATTGCTGTGTGCTAAAAGCTTGCAGTGAAACACTGCTGTAACCTTCTGCAGGAAGGAAGGCAGCATATGTGCTCTGACCTGGAGAAGCTCACATATTAGGAGAAGTAACACACTCTATCTGTGCACAAATTTGGAAGAAGTAGAGAGGAAGGGTGAAATCAGGACAGACACAGGTTGGAGTAATCTCACCTCCGTTGGATGAAAGGCTTTGAAAGAAGCTTTGAAGGGATAAGTACTTATCCAACATGGGAGCAAACAGAAAATGAGATAAGATCCAACAGAGCTTACCCAAAGTCCACCATGCCAGCCTAACCTGTTATCTTCCTTCGATAAGAGAACTGATCTTCCAGATAAGATCCATCCACTACTTGCCTTGTCTCTCAGAGCAATTGAGAAAGCCCCATTTGGGAAATTATGCACTCAGATGGGAAGTGGTAGAAATGTTGTGGTGAGGTAAGGAACTGGCCAGGGTAATGTGAAGGGAATAGCAGGGAAAGCCTTGGGGGAAGCTTCTGGAGATGTTCCACAAGAAGACTGGAAAATCATTGCCAGTACAGGGAGATGGTGTGTCCCAGTAGGGCACAGATGGAAAAAGTAGGAGAAAGGGAGGAAATTCAATTGCTGTGACCATGAACTAAGGGAGTAACAACAGAGTTTCTGCCATCAAACAGGTACTCAAGACTTGGGAATGACTGGGAAGGAGAACACATCAGTATCTTCACAGGACACAGAGCAGGACTGAGATCCACCAGCTGCCATGGCCTTGACAGTGGTTGACACTGGTGTGTCCTCTCCTAGGATGTAATGGGTGGGGATGGATTTCCAGCAGATTGAAGGCAGGACAAAGGCCATAGAACAGAGGTGGGTGAGACTTCACCTGGGATATTCTGCTCAGTCTGGTCCTCTGTGTGAGGTACTGGGCATACAAAGACATGCATAGACAAAGCAGGTGGTTTGGGGAGAACAGGCACAGCTTTTTGTAAGTAAATATTGATGCTGCACAGGATGATCACTGCAGATCCCTTCCAACTGGAACTATCCTATTCTATTCTATTCTAACACCTTGAAGAGAACTGCTGGGCATACCCCTAAACTTTGAGCTTACTTCTTTTGCTGACTTGTGATTTAATCAGATTGTAAAGTTAAACACAAGGTAAACAAGTTCGAGCAACACAGATCTCAAAAATCAAACCAGAAATATTAATGCCACCAAGAATTTTGCCCATTCAAGGTGCTGAATTGCAGGTTGACAAGTTTTGTTGACTGATGCCCTCCCTTCTGCAGCTGGGGTGGTTCCGTGGCTTGGGAATGTGTGTGGACACTTGCCCATGGACTTGCAGGGCTGATTGCTCACTTCCTGCCCTGCCTTGTCTCTGTTTCCTCTGAGTAACCTACTGCAATCTCACCTTGAGAGCACACCAACAACACTCAGTTTATGCTGGCAGTGGCTTCAGAGGGATGGTATGGACAGTACCAGCACTGCAACAAACAGATAGCATGAATAGACACAGGTGGGGCCAAATGATGTATCATTGGTCAATAAAAACCCTCTTAATAATACTCTAGATTATAGAACTCCTGCATAGCAGTGGTGAGGGGAGGTGTTGCCAAAATTATTCATCCAACCTTATGCAAAGCTTTGCAACCCCTTGTCCTGTTCCATCATACCCTGCTGAAAAGAGCAGCAGTTTAGCTCCTGATTGGAATGAGCATTGGATTGTGTGCTTAGGGATGCTGTGTATTCTTCCACTCTCTGTTTTAACTGGCAATGCCACCTGCAGCACTGACTGACATGTTCCTCCCTAGATCCCAAGTGCTGCTGCCCCTGGTGACCTATGGTATCTCTCTGCCTTCTCTTCTGTCTTTCTAACCAGATTTTTACTCATTCACCCAGCCTATGCTATTTGCCCCATGCCTGATGCAGGAAGATAGGCTCTGGAGTCACTTCTGTGCTGCTTTTTGGCTCTTTGGCTTCTGTCATCTTTGTGGAAATCCATCCTACCTTCCCAACACCCCATCCTGTCTCCCAAAACCAGCCAGTCTCCCAAAACCCTTCAAGTCCAGAAGCTGTTTCTCTCCAGCAACTGAGCCAAGATTGATTTGTAAAGTCTATGGTTCTGATTAGTACAGGCAACTGCTTAATCTCTTTTAAATCTCCCCCCTACCCTAGAAGGCTTAGCAGTTGCAAGATCCCTTGTATTCAGCTGATGGACTTGCTGAGCACACTGATTGTGGTGGGAAGCCTCCAGAGCCACACTGTGCATGACCCAGCTCAGGTGAATCACTAAAGCTCAGTGCCAAGAAATCACAGCAATTGCATAGAGGCCTGAAGAAAAACTCTCTGCAAGCTGATCTATAACAGCTTCCAAGTGCACTTCCAATAGAGATGTCCTAAATCCCCCCTGCATCTGCCAGTATCAGGGAGCCCACTGTGCCCTGGTACAGGAAGGCAGAACATGGCTCCACGTGCCTTATCCCTCTTTGGTGCAATTTATATTGTAAATGATAAAAATGATTGTGAGTTTAAGGAGAGGCTGGGCAGATTCACAAAAGGCAGTTTAGAAGAGGGAAACCACACACACCTCAGGAAGGCTCTGGCAGCCAGGCCATAGCCGGGTTGGGTATTTTTGCATTTTCCTCCAGGAATTCACTTTGACTGTGGTGAGGAAGGCACAGGATACAACCATTAACAGGAAAGCCATCACTTCCCAGAGCACCTGTGAGCTCCTGGGCCTCATCACACACAGGATCTGCCTGTGCATGGCTGCCCTCAGTGGGAACAGGTCCCTGAGCTTTTGTAGTCTGGACCTTCCTGTTTCACATCAAGAACAAAAGTGCTGCCTGAAATGCAGTTGGCAGTGCTTATTCTGGATCAGGAACTTTAACTTTATCTTCCAAAGCAAAGGCTGCAGTTTAAACCTTCCCCTGAGCTCAGGGTGATGTGTGTTCCTGACAGACAGGGACACAACATGTGAAAGTTTTCCTCACTGAAGTCATCAGATATTTACCCCTTCACACAAATGAGGGGCTTTTCTGGCCATTCCCCACCTCCCCATTGCAAAGGAACAGAGAGATGTGGTCCCACACAGCTGTCTCCAGTCAGAAAATCCTCCCATTGGGAGCAATGAGTTTATGAATTTTCATGATATCCATTAGTAGTAAGCAGAAGTTGCCTTGAGACAGACTTTTTCTTAATTAAATTTCTGAACACACACTTTTGTTTCTAACTGGTGACTGAATTTGGTATTCAAAGTCTTTCTCATATGCCCAGGCTTTTGTCTTTTTCTCTTCCAGGTTAATGGCTTTATAATTCTTCATGGATAGTAAAATAATTACCGAAAGGCAAGAGCAATAATTACACAGAGCTGAATAAATGAACGTGGTCACAACCTCAGCTAATGTAAAGAGATTTTGAGGGATCTGTTCCTACTAGATGAGGATGTTCAAAGATTTTCCTGTCCTTCTTCCTCCTCAGAAGAGGAATTTGGAGTGTATGTTCTCAGGGATGTGAAATTGTGCTGTGTAAGGATGTCAGCATCTTCAGGTTTACTTCTCAGATTTTTAATTTTATGCTGTCCAAGAAAAGCATTCAGAGCACAGATGAAACACTCAGATGTGCTAAATACTCCCAGCACAACTGCTTTGGTGACTGAAAACCAGGATCCCAAATGCTGAGCCTCTTGCACTCCAGTGGGTCCATGGGCAGTGGTATAGGGGGCTGGGAAGTTTCCTGGAGCAATGCACAGGAGGACATGACCCAAATCCAGCCAGTGAGGGATTTCCTGAGCTGAGAGGGATGGAGGGATATCTGGGGGCTCTGCATGGGCACAGGAGTGGAGCAGTTCAGATCAACTTGTTTCTCTGTCCAACCAGCTCTCATCCCTTCTGCTACAGCCCAGAGAGAGGCCCCAGGGCTGAGCTCCTGTCCTGCACCACTCTGGATTTCCTAAACCCCGAGGGACCAGCCACAGCCCAGTTATACAATGATATTTTTTCATTGCCAGTAGCAGAGAAGGCAGTGGTACTCCTACAAACCAAGATATTCCCATGTTTTTAGCAGGAGTCAGTTTTACACAAACCATACACCTTAGAAGCAGCAGCAGAGTGATGCTGGCTGCAGTATCCAAACCTAGTTCATTCTGTTTCTTGCCAAGTCTTTACTGAGGCCTGTATTTCACTTAAGACTTGCCAGTTTGTCACTTCTTAATTCACCTACCTTAATGCTATTACTTACTGTGATAAGTATTGCAAAATATAAAGCAGTCTGCAAAAAGGCAACTATCTTATATCTGTTTGAGGCTGTTATCAACCAGGCTAATAATTTATGGAAAAGACAAAATCAAGCTTCTTTCACAAGACTTTTTCCCTGTAAATCATGTTGACCCCTATTATTTCCAATGACATTCTTTATTGCTGACTTCTATACTAATATTTAATTACTTGGCCCACAATGGCTGCCTGGATGGCTTAGAATTACTTACATTGCCCCAGTGATTTTTTAAAAACAATTTACCCAAAATGCAGCATTCCACCAGTCCTCTAAAACATTTGCAGTCCTCCAAGATTAAGTGGGAGTGGGTCAAAGATCCCTTGAGCCAATTCATTTCAGTTCTGAAGATGACAGTTGTCTGGACTAGTTAAGGTAATAATGTTTATCTCTAGTAATGCTGTTTAATAGCTTCCTTGGTTACTAATGGGATGGAAAGTGCATTGTCCTCATGACATTTCTGCATGATTCTTCTTGTTTCCAAATTCAGAACAAAAATATTTATCGAACACCCCAGTCCTTTTCACATCATCCAATTTTGCCATTTCCACCACGTGATTCAAGTGTTTTTGAAGTGAGTATCATCTTAAATGTAAACTAGAGCCAAATGCCAGCTTATTGCTCTGTTCTATTTAATGTACTCGTGACTGATTTAGGACTTGATTGTTCAAGACTGCAGCAATATGAAAATCCCACTGAAATCCTAGAGGATCTTCAGGGGTGAACTCAATCTCCCAGATGCTATTGGCTGCCAAAATTACTTAAAAGATTAAAATAGGCAATGACTGACACAGCATACCAATTGGCCTTATTGATTTTGTTAAAGCTAAAAATGGCTACAATTCAAGTTTTAAATTAGTTTGAAAGGCAGCACGGTACTTTTATTAAGCCGATGGCATTCTTAAATTTATTTTCCAACAGCAAGCATCTTTCATATAATGTTTTTAAAAGCTGGTTTACTATGCACAATCCTTTCCAAGTGTTTCTAATGTTAAAAAATTAACCAGCTGTATCTGAGAGAGGGAAGAAAATTGCTTAACTGTGATAGCACAGCACAGAAATGGTAGAGAGCTTTAAAAGTGCACTGTAAGAAGTGCCTGATGGCCAGTGACATCACTGCTGCCACTGTTGTCATCTACAGCCTGTGACCTAACCTGTGACCAGGGCTGTGAAGGGACTGAAACACCTTCAGGTGGGTTTTGTTACAGCAGGCAGACTTCTCTCTTCCTGGGCACTCCTGGGCTCAACTCCCTGCTGCTGTGAGCACTCCCCACCAGCACAAAAACCTCTCCTGCCATTTATTCCCTGTGCAAAGGGCTCAGTGGGCACTAGGAGTGATACAGTCCCTCTGGTCCTCCAATTCCATCCCCCTTTTCTGTAAGGAAATATAAAAGGTTTTACAGGACAGGACAGCTATTTAGGAAGGTTGGTTGGGGTTTGGGTATTTTGGGGTTTGTGTTTTTTTGGTTGGATGGCTGGTTGGTTTGGAGGGTTGCTTTTTTTTTTTTTTTTTTTTTTTTTTTTTACTTAAAGCAGGAAATGCCACCTCTCTGAAAGGTGTTGTGCCCATTTCTGTTTGCAGGGAAGATCTGTAAGGGCAAGGAAGTCTAAGCCATACCTCTGTGTGATCCTTTATCCTGCAGGGTAGAACAAAGTAACCTGGCAAATTATTGGCCAACGCTCTAGGCAGAGTTCAAAACGCTTTCAAGTATTAACTGGAAGTTTCGAAAGGCCTTTTGTGCCACCAGTACAGTATTGTATTGCTTATTTTCCTCCCTTGAAAGACTTGCAAAAGACATTTGCATAGGGTTTGCTGAGCTCACTGTGAGAGGGCACGGTGAGCTCTCTGCAGTGTGTTAACCTCAGCTCCACTCCTTGTCCAGACGTGTCCCCAGCAATCAGCTTATGGCTCAACTACAGATCACAGGACCAGTTGAACTACACACTGGAGGATTTCCTTTTCATCTTCTCCTTGCTCTAAAAAGACGACTTGTTATAAATGTGATCATTTCTCTGCTCAGCTATTACCAGTCCAACAAAGAAAGAAATTATAGACCGTGTCATCAAGCTTAATTATTTTCACCAATTCTCTCCCCTCAGTTTATTGTCTTCTTAGATAAATTCCTGCAAGACATTATCTCTGGTTTACTTTGGGTCTTAAAAGGATCTGATTTACAGCCTTGCCAGGTATACACCAGCTTCTGTTGAATTATTGTATTAGAGGAGTGCTGAGAAGCTCAATGCCTAGTACAAAAACAGTATTTAAGACAGTCCCTGATTGAAAATGGTTGCAGTCTTCTTGGGAACCAAAGACCAGAGACAAAGCTGTAAAGTGGGACAATTCTTATGTCCCACCTGGTCTTGCCTCTCAGATTCATGCAAGACCTATGTGTACTGTCCTCAGGTTTTTTTCTTACACTTCTTGCATTTTCTTTTGCACTTTTTCTTCTTGCGTATTCTTTTGAGTTTTTCTGACCATCCAGTCTCATCCACATCACATGGAGAACTTCTTCATGGCATCTCTCTGCTGTGCTGGATCCTCTGTTCTACACCATGTGTTTGAGTTGATGCATATTCAGGCCCAGGTACTGAGAAATGTCTCTTGTAGAGTGGGGAAAATAACCCTCGGGACTGAATGAGAAATTAAGATAAAATACAGTGCTAATGAATGTTTCTGCATTCAAAGTTAACTCATGGTGAGTGGGCGGAAAGCTCTAGGATGTTTCCTCAAGGTCCCAAGAGCAGAAATTTGACCTGTAGCAGCTGGTGGCAAAGGCAAGATGAGGGTAGGCATGACTGAGATGGGGATGTGCCCAGTGATGTGATGCAGAGCCTATTCTGTATGTCCCAGGACAAAAAAAAAAAAAAAGATGGCTAATATCCTTTAGTGAGATTTAGTAGTATAATCTGTTCTCATCCCTAAGTGCCCAGCCTGTGGGCAGGTTTGACCAGCAATGAGTGGTGTGGAAGTCACTGTTTTTTCCTAGAGGTGCTGCTTGCTGGTTTTATCAAACTCCTTTTCTCTCTGGCATTGCTGCCAGGGAAGAGCGGGAGTCTTTGAAAAAGGAGAAACCTGCACAAATCTGCTCTGCCACAGGGAAAGGAGAGGAATCAGTCAAAGCTGGTGAGTGGACCCTCTCTGAGAGCTCCTGCAACCTCTGATATTAGATCTGGCCAGAAAGCTACAACATGGCCCTTCTGCCTGCAGTGGCCAGATGTGGTCAGTTCAGAGTTGTTTCTGCTAAAGCTTCTCCTGCAGAAAATGCAACCTCAAACATTGAAGGTGATTATTAACAAAGGGAGTTGTATGGTACCATTATCTCCCAGCAAGCACCCATCCTATAGGTATAGGTATTGAAAGGGCCCAGAATTTTATTAATCTCAAAAAAACTGTGCAAGATGGTGAAACTTAGTAGAGGTGAGAGGCATTCTGAGTCTCTTCTGGACAATTTAAACAAAGCAGCCTGTGTGTGTAGGAAATGAACAGTTGCTTCATGCTTGGCAGACAATCAAGACCGTGGTACCTCTCTTTTTTGTTCAAATGCCACTTAGCCTTCCTCAATCAACTGTCTCAACCTCCCACAACTAATTTTTGCGAATTAATTTCACCAGCATGGAAATACCCGGGAACCTGAGTCTTGTCAGGAGTGTTGCAATGATACAGAGATCTGTGCCCAGCTTACCTGAGAGCTTCTTTCAGTCATGATCACTCTGTTTACCTGAAATGAATGGAGCTTCTACTGATAAACTCTGAGCTGATAAGGACAGCCACGAGCCACATGTGTGCAGACAAAAAATGTGCACTTTTTGCAGGGTTTTAAGACGATTTAATGAATGTGGAACACATGGCAGTTCATGCACCTGCTGACTAAAGAAGATTATTCTAAAGTATCCTGAAGCTTTTAAGAATCAGCATGTAATGAAGCCACTACTACATCTCAAAAATACTGCTCTGTTGGTCTCCTGCTTGTGGCTTTTATTCTCCAATGGTGCTGGTAATACAACTGTTTTCCCCAAAGAAATAAATATTACTCTGATGAGCTCTCATAAAATGCCTGACAAGCATATAAATCTCCAGCTGATGGCTTGTATGCTATAAATTACTAAAGCTGCCCCTACAGTTGACCCCATCAAAGCAGGCTGGCTCCTCCTGACACTGCTAACCTTCTCTTCCACATTCATAGCATTCTTCCACCATTCTGAAGTGAAGAAAGAGCATCACTAAAGATCAACACAGTGGAGTATGGTTTTAACTTCACAGGTCAGAAAATATGTGAATCTTCAAGTGATTCAATAAATTATTCCCTGCAGGGCAGAAAATTATGAACCTTCTCTTCCTGTAAGGTCTTTGCCACTGTACTGGATATTACTGAAGACATATTCTTCAATTTAAAGGGAACTATATATATTTTTTTACATGTACCTATTAAATATTTCATCAAAGCTTTTCATTTTGCAGGCAAAAATGATAATGCGAGAAAGCAAGAAGATAGTTTCAAGCAAAACTGACATTTTCATTAAACCAGAGTGGCATGATCTAGTGTCAGTCAGCAGAGCAAACACTTGTCTACAGAGGCAATAATAATAATTGCTTTAGAGATTCAACTGTACTGTTACCTAAAATGTTCTTCTTATATCAGCAAAAAAGTCAAATACATGAATTTGCTCAAATCATACAGCAATGACTTCTTTTCCACAAGTTCTCATTCACCCACTGCTGAGTCTCTAAGTCTTGTCTTAGTAAGTCTCTTAGGCAAGGAGCAACCTTGTATGGTTCATAAATCAGTGAGATCCTCTTGAATTACAATGTTGGCTTTCTTCAGTGTAAACTGATGTTTCATTTTGAAGTAGGATTTTTATAATCCTCATGAATTTTCATCAGAAGGCCCCACTGAACTAAATATGAAGAGGATTTTCCTAAAAATGCAGGAAATTGAACCAATGGGAGAAGTTCTATAAAGAATCTTGTGACTAAGTGGACCCTTGGGAAAGGGTAGCAGAGGCTCACCTGCGTGGAACAGAGTCTGCAATGATGTACTTGCAAAATAAACCTTGGGCCAGATCTGAAAATGTGCAAGTGTATGAGTGGAGTACTAGGGAAGAGAAAGGAAAAAAGAAAAGAGGTGGTTACTGCAGCAAAAACTGCTTAAGGAAATCCTGCATTTCTGGCATAAAACCAAATATTTCTGCCTTTGCATTATAATAACAACAGAGGATGAGGAGAAGGAATTTGTTCATGGTTGGGAGGGCAAAGTACAGGCCTCTGGCCATGTGAGTTGTGTTGGGTTCTCCAGGCCATGTGAAATCATTTTTCTGTTTAAGTAGGCTTGCAACCTTTCTCCTAAGAAATACGCACATCCATGAAAATTAATTGAACGAATAAGAGGAAAAAAACCCTGAAATAGAGATGATCTCAAGCTGCCTGTTGTTCCCATTCTCCCACACAGGAGGCCTCAAAACCCTGCTGCTTCTCTTATGAAACCAATCAACTTTCCCTGAGAAGCTATTTCTTTAAATGTGATATTGAAATGGCACCAACTTGCCATAAGGTGATTCCCATTTAAGATGCCACACCATACAACTATGTATAATCTGACCTAATCTCATCAGACAGCACGACATCATCATTGCCGAGCTTTTACTAATTAAACCCCCCCAAAACGAGATCACTTAAGCGTATGTTTTAATTCTTTCAGCAAAGTTTTATACCACACAGATCCTAGATGAGACATTCTGACAATGTTCACACTAAACCAGCTCCATTCTTTTATTGCACTGATAATTCTTTCTGTTCCCTTGCCACAAGTTATGAGGGTCATAAATTAAAAATAGTTGTTCAAGTTCCTCTCCGTAAGAAAAATAAAATATTTTTTGTGGGTTAGTTGGGGAATAAAAGAGGATGACTGGAGAGGGCAATACTGCACATTCTGAAAAGAAGTGTTAACATAAAAGGGGTTTCATTTTAGTAAATTCCATGGTAGTAAAATTAAATTTCACGTTGGTATGTAGGACTATGCTGTGGGTAAAAAAAAAAAAAAATTACAAGAAAAATTCTCCAGCTGGTATAAAACAAAGATGCCAAACTAAAGCTGTTTTAGGCAATGCTACCACGCTCCAGCTAAGAATCTGTCCCTATAACTGGTTAATAAACAGGTTAAAAACACAAATATTGTAAAAAGACATCTTGTAGAACCATCCAAACGACAGAAGCCTGTCCCAGTCAGACTGTATCTCTGCAAACATTTATGCCAGGGAATAACCATGCACATGAATGGTCTTATTGTTTTCCACTTGACTGGGCAGGGTTGGGGCTTGTTCCTGGCTGTACAGGAGAATGTTGGCAACCAGCACAACCGAGGTACTGGGCAGAGCAAAGGATTGGTGCTTAGACAGAGAGGAGGGGCGGAATGCTTTTGCTGGTCCACATTCTGTTCAGCAAGGCTCCTACACCAAGCTAACTAAAATTAAGATAAACATCCATTTATAAATAATTCGTTTTAGTCATTTCAAAAACATCAATCAGCAAAAAATGAACAAACAACAACCAAAAAAACCCAAAAAAACCCTACCACCCCTCCCCCCCCCCAAAAAAAAAAAAACCAAACAAACCACCAACAAAAAAAACCCAACCAAAAAATCCCCAACAAAATCAAGGGAAATATTTTCAAAATGACACTTAGAAGGTGTATATTCAGAAGGGGGATTATTTGTATATTATGCTGATCCAGCTCATGCTGATAGCCAGAACCAGTGATGAAAAGCTTTGGTCTCAGGCTCCACAGGAAAGGGCTCAGTCCTGCCCTTTCTGTTGGCAGCCAACAGGACCATTAGCTGTGTGAAGTGCACAGGTCCAAACCCGCAGCATTCTCTTGCAAGAGACCACAGATATTTCCTGGTTACAGTATAAATCCAGGCAGAAATCCTGACCCGAAGAGAGAATGCTGCAGGCACACATCTCCCTGCAGCAGGGCCCAAAGGACTGGCATGGGTCCAATTTTGGCTTTCTGGGAAAGAAAGCAATCACTGAGGAGCAGAATCCATTCGAATGGAGAAGTGGTTAAGAAACCCTGTGTGACCTACTTGTGAACCTCTCCTGATGCTTCTCAAAGTGAGTTAACAAAGAACAAATTAAATAATCTTGGGGAACAGTGCCTGACAACTACTTCTACAGCCCTTGGATGCAAAGTAGTCAGGAATTCAAGATCTGCACGTGTGCCCATGAATGTGCATGCAGCTGTGCACATTGGATTTCAGCCAGCCTGCAAAGAGTTAATCAGAACAGGTTCACTTAGCAGTCCTGCACAGCTTTATTTATAAGCTACCCACCATGTTGATATCTAAGCAATAACTAGAATTAGTTTTTTCCCTTAGCTCACAGACAGGGAAAACTGCCCTTCAGAGGGGAAACCACACAGGACATGTGGATCAGGCTATAATCAGTTTGGAACAGAAGCCTCCACTGCAGCAAGATGCAGCTCTTGTTTGGCAACTCTGTCAAAAATCTCCTTCACATCAGAGCCTGCCAGCAAGAGCTTGATTTAGTTCAGCTCCTTGCGGGATGGTGGGATCTTTGTTTTGAAGCAGGGATCTGAAGTGGTTCTGCTCCAAGTTGTGAGAGCTGTGGGTTCAGGGTGTCAGACAGAAAGAATTTCAGTGGAGCAGATGACCTGATTCAACAGCTCTGGATACAGATTGCCCTGTGACCTGTTATTCTTCTCCCTGGACATTTTACCTTGCCTTCAATTTCCTTGTTTACTGGGAATACCAGTGCTCTGGAACAGGGACTGGTCATTACTCTGCACCTGCACAACGTACAGAGCAGTGAACCTCCTGCCACCTGGGCCATGCAGGTCAACACAGATGTGAGCATGTCCCCTGTAGCTGAAGGTGACAGTGCTGTAGATTAGGGTAGAGGGATTTGCATGATAAACATATGCCCAAATGTAGTGTGAGGCACATTGTGTTGCCGCTACACCCAACTTTGTTAGGTCTTTCCCTGGCCTTTCCTCCTCCCAGCAGGAATAAGTAGTTTTATGTCACTTTTATGGTGTTGTGTGTTTGGCTAGCCTGGGGGGTTGAGTAGCCCAAGGGCTACACTGCCTGGCAAAAGGGCTTGTTTCAATAGGAAAAAAAAAAAAAAGAAAGTAAAACTCAAAGTACTGCAGTCTTTGTATAAGTGTAGCAGCTTGTCTTCCCCTTGGACACATGCTCTGACTGGGATTTAAAGACAACAGTGAAGTACCAGGATATGCTGCCCACACACTCTTTTTGGAGGGGTGAGGAGTAAGGAGAGAGGACAAGGAAAGGCTCCACTTATTATCATTTTTTATTCCTTTTAGATCACTGGAATAAAATAAAGAGGCTGCAATGCAGCATTCAGCCAGGCCCAGGGTATTGGCCCATACTGCATCTTCAGTCAGGTCAGAAGACACATGGTGGGAACAGGAACTTTTTTCCTTCCCTATAAATGCTGAAGTACTGACTGACTGCTCAAATAAATACACATGGATAAATGCATGGTAAAACTGAGCTTAAAGAGAGACTAAAGCAAACACTAACCTTTTTATAGCAACTTATAACAAAGATTTGCCTAGATGGCAGGCTTGTATAAAGAAGTAAATTATCTTCCTTCAAGGAGTATAGAGATGCTCTACAGATTGGTTCATAGAGCAGCCTCTCCAATAAATAGATGTCATTCAGAAAGAAGTGAATAATATCTATAAAAACTGAAGCTATAAGTGAGTTAAATCAATAAGAAAACATCATTCATTGACAGGATGAGCTGGCAAAATAGGGTAGAAGTCCATTTTTATTTATAAAGGATTTCTATTGCTTCATGGCAAAATACAAATACAAATACAATACAAAATCAATACAAAAGCCTTCAAAGTGCCGTGGAAGTGGCAGCTGCTCCCTCCATCCTCCTGCCTGGTGTCTGAAGGACATGGCATGCTGCAAGGGCGTGGTGCTCTGCTCCAAACAGAGACCAAGAACACTCCAATAAAACACAGATGCTGCAGCTCAGCCAGCTTCAAAGACTTTGAAGATAATGGTACTCTGAAATTGTCCTGGGGCATGATGTATCTGCCAAGAAAGAAGTCAAATGTTGATTAAAGAAGGCAATACTACTATTAATTAAATAATAACAAAGTCCTACTGCTCTTCAGCAAGAGGAGGAAAAAGAAGAAATGCTGTTTTCCTTCCCTCCTTACAGTCTTGCTGCAGTTCACTTAGCCCTTCCTGGCTTCTCAGTCTTGCAGCAAAGGTATAAACCGGGAGAAAGCCCACAAAGTGATGTGGCTAAAGAGCCAATCTCTGCAAGTGGTATGCCAGACCTGTGGTTTCTATGCCATCAGACTTCATTAAGATTACATCCTGAGCCAGAATTCCAAAGTACACACCATTGAAGACAGTAAGAAAAGTTCTTGCAGGTGACTGAGAAACGATACTCAAACCCAAATGCAGTGTACAAATGCAAAGCTTCCAGTCTTTCCAGCTGGAATATGAGCCTGGAGAAACATTACTATGAACTTGGTGTCTTCCTATAGTCTTCCCTTAGCAGCCTGTGTCAGCTGGACCCAGGGAACCAGTGTTAAGCTGCTGCCCTTTGCAGCTCCACTGACATCTGCAGGAGCTGGGACTCTCTTGGGAAAGCTTTACCATGATACTCAATGCTCCTCACAATGGGAGAAAAACTTGTCATCACTTGCTGCACTTACTGTTCTTCAGAATTTTCTAGTTACCTACAACTGAAAAGAACTCATGAAATGGCATGTCCTTTCACAGCAACCTTTTCAGGCTCTTATTCATGCTTAGATGCTCAAGATTAACTCAGTCCTGCCAACTGCATTGGGACAAGGAGTGGAGATGGATGCTAACCTGCAGCCTGGCCGAGAGTGAGAGACTGGTGCTGAGGCTCACTTGGGTGGCTGGAGAGGCTGTGCTGGCACTTGGGCTGGAGAAGCAGCTGATGTTGGGACTTTGGTGGGAGAAGAGGCTGTGTTGGGGCTCACTTGGGTATAAGAAGTGGCTGGAGTTGGACCTCCCTTGGGCTGGGGTTGGGTCCGGTCCCAGTGTCTAGCAGAGGCACCATCTCCAGTCCCATGGCATCAAGTTTGCATGTTGGAGCTTCCCAGTAAGGGATGGCTGCACTCTGGTCAGTGGTCACTCTGGTGAATGCACTGCTGGCATTCACTGAGCCTCTCTGGGAGACTGAAGTGAGGGATGCTGAACCAGGGCATGGCACTGGCACACACTTCCTGGGGAAGCTGTGGATGGCCCGTCCCTGGAGGTGTTCAAGGCCAGGCTGGATACACCTTTGAGCAACCCGGTCCGGTGGTTGGCATCCCTGCCCATGGCGGCAGGGTAGGTGACCTTTAAGGTAGATGACCTTTAAGGCTCCTTCCAAGGCAACCCTCGCACTCACGGCCCACGGCTGTGTCCCTGCAGCGATGCCACACGACCCAGAGCCGGGCCGGCACCTGCCGCTCAGGTACCCCGCGAGCGCCGC